>CM057809.1:77429693-77482193 GCA_030067965.1 Latrodectus elegans
ATTTTCTAATAATTAATAAAAAATATAAATTTTTATTATTTTTATTTTTTAATAGAATTTTTTAGAATAATTAAATTTTTTACACATATTTGCTTTTATTGATATATTCAGTAAGTGAAAGTTTTGTGGTAAAACACTTAACGAAAACGTGAAATAATTACTACTTGATTAGAGAAAGAACAGACTAAAATTTATTTTTATGTTTGCTAAAAATTAAAGTAATATAAAAAATTTATTATTATCCAAAACTGGCTTATTTATAATTTACAAAAAAATTGATTAAAGTTGTACACTATTTGTTAGTAATTATTTTATTATTCTTATACTTTCATAAGTACACATATTAAATGCATAATGTTAAAATAATGTATCAAGTAAATATATTGTTTGTTTTGGATTTCTATAAAACAATAGCAAATGTTACTATTTTAGTTTTAATAAAATTCAATCATATTGAGTTAACTCTACCCATAAAGTATTTTCTTTCTGAATTTTGAGTTCTAAACTGTTATCAATATTTTAACTCTTTAAATTCTTACTAAAGGCTGCGAAATCAAGAGTGTGTCATTGATGATTCAAAGAACACAATATTTCAGTTGGCACAAAGTTTATGTATTAAATAAAATGTGTAGATTTTGAACATAATCACATATATGGGAATTTAGTATATGTTCTGAAATTCATTTTATACAATACGGAGTTTATATTAGAATATAGCATGAGTTAAATAATAAAAATCATAAGAATTAAATTTTAATTAAATTTCTAGGAAATTGTTATCAAGGCTTTCAGTTAATTTTTGCGTGTAGAATATTTTTCTTAATAGATAGCGTTTAAATCTCGTATGACTAAAGAGATTCAGTTAAATTTTCTTTTAACTGTCAGTTTAGAAGACATATAAAAGTAAATTTAATGAAAAATGATAATCTATTGTGTTTAAAATTTATCATGCTTGTTCCTGAATGTTAAAAATAAATATTTGATGCAGTGAACAAAGATAATCGATTTTTTATTCAACCAACTAGCCTCATCTATTTTGTACAAAGTTTTCACTTTGAAAAGTTGGGCACGGAGAGTTAAAATACGAAAAAATATTTCGTTTTTACTGATATTAAATAAAGCAAATGGTAGCTCATATGTTTACAAATGAAAAAGTTGAAAAAATTGAATAAAGGAACAAAACGTCATGGATTTTTTTTAGTTACTTATAAGTTAACGTTACATTGCAATCATTAACAAATGAAATTCTAAAGTGAAAATTCCCGTTTGTTAAAGATAGTTTTCGCTAACATACAAAAGAAGGAAGAAAAATTACATTGATCGAATAGGTAAGAACAGTTTATATGCATGAAAATCTACAGCTTTTGTGATCAGGCATGGATTAAAGAGATCAGCCATCTCAATATCATGCAACTACTATTTTACCAGTAGAAGAATTTTTAAGTCTGTGAGATTGGCTAGGTGGAGGACACTGTTTATGGCGTTAATAGCACTATATATGGAACTACAAGGATTTTCAATTAGATTCATGTCTGAAACGTTTATCAGACTTCTCGTATTCTAAATCATCTCACATTACAGTCAGTTGTTCCTAATTAAATTATGGTCCTAATTAGTTGATTACTGTACAGCATTTTGTCTGCCATAATGACAAAATTTGTCTTACAAATGCTCCATTCAGTCATAGATGTGACTCGTGCAATTATCATTCGTTGGTTCAACTGGCTTAAAGAGCAACATATTGATCTTCCTCGGGGCACTTAATCATTTATCGACTGGCTGTAAGTCTTTGGGTGACTGCTTGAATATTTTAAAATTATTTCCATAATCATTAAATATTGGAATTTTGAACAACAGAGAATCAAGCATCATTTACTTAATGATATTGCATAACCATTAATACATTGCAAGTTGGGTTAATAGTGACCAAAATTCTATAAAGTCATAGGGAGATTGTTCATACTTGTTTTAAATAGAAAGTAATTAACTTCCCATATAAGAAATAATTCTGTGTTCTATTGGACAATCAATAATACAATATTTTTAGTTTCAACATTAAAATTTAAATTAATTATTTTCAATTAAATGAAATCAGGAATCAATGAACAAAAGTGTTATCACTTATAAAAATTTTTCTTACCCATAAAGAGAGTTACTTAATTCTTGTAATAAATGGAAGCCAATTTTTCATTGAATAATTTTTAAAATTATAAAAAAAACATTATTTATCATACTTAAAATGAGCAGTGCTTTTATAGGTTGTATGAAAAGCGTCCCTTACTCAGGGAAATAAAACTTTTTCTTGAAACTCATTAAAAGATTGTACTTGTTCTGTTGAATGATGGTTTAATTTGAAGTAAAATTATTAAGACTAATATATTTGTCCTCAATCAAAGATTATTATGATTTTTAAAATAAATGAAGGAGATTTGTCTCATATCTAATTCATTTTGCATAATCTAAGAATTGTTAAAAAAGTTGACATTAATTTAGATTTATGGTACCTTACATACGAGACTATTAAGTATTTTGGTTTTACAATCATATTTTGGTTTTATTTCATCAGGTTTTCTGTCTCAAAAACTTATTTCTTACTCTAACCAAAATGGTCAGCAAATTTATGAGAGAAATGATATACTTAATTTATTTTATGAAGTAATAATTAAATTTATGAAGTAATAGTAAAGTTAAGGAATTTAAGTAATTTTTCAAGTATTATGGATTAATAATACAAAAGAGTCCGCATTGTCAAAGAATGAGACTATTGTTACATACTGCAAACTTTAATTTTGATAACTTATTTTTATACAACATTAATAAGTCAGGATATAGTCTGAATTACAGGACAAAGATATCTGAATTGTATGACTAAACGTTTGTTGAATAAAATTTTCATTTTCTGAAACGATTACAAAAAGAGGTAAAAAAAATTATACCTCCTTGTTTAAGTATAAGAGACTCTCAGAAAATTTCCAGCATTCAAATGCGAGGTTTTATATTAAGGTTTTAAAATAATTTGAAAATAATAGATTTTAATGAGGAATGGACTATGGTTGGTTAAAGGAAGTTATTGAATTTAGATATGCTCGTGCAGGAAAATTTAAGTAAAAATATCAGGTTGCCTAAAAGGTTGTATGAACTCTGAAGCATGATGCCTGCTTTTCAAGTTTATATTCTATAATTAGTCTCCTTTTCACTGAAAATCAAGCAATAAAATAATGTTAAATTCAATAAAAATATGATTCTTTGATTTTAATTTTCATATGAAATTACAAGGAGGGTTACTTCGAAGAAATTTGCAGTTGTAAGAGAATATGATTTCAAAAATATTAAAATTATGTGGATAAGACGGTTAAAATATATATATTTCAATAAATCAAATAAATCAGATAATTTATCGTAAAATATTTTATTCATCACAAAAAATCATAGAAAAGTAATTTACTTCACAACAAAGAAATATTGAAGCATTTTTACAGTTTATTTCATAATTATAATAATAATCGTAAAAAAAAAAAAAAACTTATGAGACGTGGGAAAACTATACTTAGCTTTCATTAACTATGAATAACAAAGTGGCACTCGGAATATATATAATTCAAGATCACAAATATTATTTGCCTGGATATTATTTGAGCTGCAGTTAGCAAAATTAAGATACAAATTAGACACTCAGAATAAAGTTTATTAAGAATATCCTTAAAAATTCCCTAATTTTGAAGTATTGTAGATTAGATTATGGGATCTTAAGTTGGTTTCTTAAATTATATAAGTCCAAAATTAAATAGTTGGCATTTTCTTTTATCAATGTGTTTCTTTTTTTTGATAAAAATAATTTACTATTTTTATCATTTTAAAATTTTCTTTACTAATAATTTTTATATACATCATTATTTAAAGCCACAATTTTCATTCATAAAAAAAAAAAAAAAAAAAAAAACTTTAAATATTTGTTGTGAGAATGAAAGGGATTAAATAGCCCCGCTTAAATATTTTGGCAGCTAAATGTAAATGCCTAGTAATCTGGCATACTACATTTACTTACTTGTTAGCTTAATCATCTGCCATCATATTTTCCATATAACAGTTTCTGTGTTTGATTCCTACATCACACATTTAAATGTTTATCAGCTTTACCAGAAATTCTTTTAATTTATGGCTCTTAATTAAATTTGCCTTGTGTGCAGAAAAATGATAATAGAGCGGAAATCGAACTATGGTCAAGTGTACCAAATATTTATGAATATAAAAAGAAAAGAATATTTCTTATTAATGATGGCATCATTTCTGTCATCTGGAGATTAGATATTATTCTTAGTTATTAAAGTACATCAAGTTCTGTCGATGAGGATTTAACCCATAAAAATTGTTTATTATTATTACTGTCTTTCCATAAATAGATTGATATATAATATAGATTAAATAGAATTGACATAATATTGGATACATTCTAAATTACATAAATATTTTAAAACTATTTTCCCTTTCAAAATCCTTTCGATTAATTAATTTAATTTAATCGAAATTAATAAATAATCTTAATTCAAATAGTTGTTTGAATTAAGATTATTAATTTTGTCAAGTGTATATATATTATTAGGAACTTAAAAAAAGATTCTGAAAAAAATTTATGAATATAAAATATTCACAAGTAAAAAATTAGTGAATGATTCTTAAAATAACAAAAAATATTAAGAATGTTTTTTCTTTACCCGGTGTATGCATATCAAATGAGATAATTGCTGACAGATATCGCCACACATACATGCAAACATTATAAAACCGTGAAATATGATTTTTTATAGTTTGACCATTGATGCTCACGTTTAGTTTACATTTGGACGAGTTTCAGTGTGCATTGTGTTGTTTTTTTTTGCTGTGTTGAAAATATCGAATTTCATATCTTCCAACCACAATTTGTGGACAGCATTAATTTTTTGTTACCATCTGAAGACAGATCTTTCGAATTGCGTCAAATGCTTATAGAAGCATACGATGGCAAAGCTCTGAAGCATGCGCAGTGCTACAGGTGATTTGAATAGTTTCAAAATGGTAATTTTGATTCGAGAAATGAGGAATGATTCGAGAAATGAAAAAGTGAATTTTCCAAAGATTAAGATTAGCTTAGAGTAATTGATATTTGATTTGATGAAAAAAACCCTTTTTTTATGATTGAAAATCATCTCCTTATGAAATATTAATAAATTTCGGAAGCTTGCCAATCAGAACAAATAAAATTAATATTATTTATAAAATCAAAATTTATATCAAGAACAGTAGGAATATAAATATTCATTCAGTTCAAAAGAATTAATTGTTTACCCCTTCCTTAGAAAACAATAACATAAATATATTAAAGTGTGCACTAAATTACCACGCAGAAATCAGATATACTCTTTTGACTCTATGAGAACAATTCACTTAAAATATTGTTAAGATAAAAGTAATTATTTTTGATAAAATCAGTCATAGCATGACTCGATATATATCATCAAGATAGTAAAATTAAAAAAAAATATTGCATTAAGAATTAATACATACCAGGATTTGCATAATCATGTACAAGATAAAAGAACCCAACAAAATAAAAGCTCGAAGTTTAAAGGAACTGATCAAATTCTAAAGGTAAATCAATTCCTATAGCATTACATCAAACTCTTGGATTAGTCTAGATATTCCCAATATCAAACCTTTAGATTAGTCTAGATAAGGTCTCATATCTATACTATACAAGCCTTGATAAGTATTAATTGGTAGTCAGTAACAAAAGAGAGGCTAATACTTTTCCCTCTCTCAAATCAAAATTAACCAAAAGTTTGATAAGAAAAATAAGCCTTCAGTAGAAAAGGACTAGTATAATAACATTTCTGATGCTACAATTCAGGATCTTGTACAGCCCTGGCAGAAAATATTTTATAAAATATTCTTATGCCTCTCAGAATGTCACACAATGTTCATTTGTAAAATATTTCCTTTCCTTTCAAAATATTTATTTCAAATTATCACAAGTAATTAGTCTCATTTAATGAAATTTAAAAGAAATTTTTTATGTACTAAATCTTTAAATGTTTTGTTTCTGATATTGATCAATAAGTTGTTATTTAATTAAATGTTTTGAAGAATCGTTAATAAATGCTCCCCTTATAATCTTATTCAGAGTTTAACACATTTTATAGACAAAATCAATATGAATTAAGGTGCCTTTATTTTATATTTGATTTTCGTAAGACTTGATATTATTTTATTCATTATAGAATTAAAAATTAGTTCAACATGATATGAATTTTTAATGAATTAAGATTCTTTAAGAATTTTTAAATTAAGACTTTTTCAAAATAGTGAAAATGTTTTATGAGTATTTTCAGTTCTATTCAATTTCAAATTAATTTTTTTAACTATAAAATGCAAAATAGTTTTATTGCCTAATTTTAATCTATTTTGAAGTAAAATTTACTTAATTGAGTTAATTAAATTCAAGCTATGCTTGGCAGATATTTTTAAATATAGTTATCTTTATTCTTCAATTTCATTCAAACTTAGTTTAACATTAAGAGTTAATAATTGTTACAAAAAATTGTTTTTTTCATTGTGTTAAAATTTTTTAAAGCTGAAACTGTTATTTTCTATTTTTATTAATAATCAAACATAATTGTTAAATTGATATTTTCACTTGAAAATTTAACAAATTTTATTAAAATTTTGATAAATTTTAGGAATTTTTGGAAAAAACTTTAAAGAGAGAGTGGAAATTAATTAACTCTAACAAGAAAGTGCAGTATTTGTGGAAATTAGAGTTAATTTTATAGGCAAGAATCACAATGTTATGTAATTTGTCATGTCATTGTTGTGAGAAGAGTATGTAAAGTGTCTTGGAGAATGTTTTCTCTGATCAATGATCAGTTAATGTTAATATTTGTAAATATTAGAATAAAATATCACTCACATTTTCTTCGTCTCTAATGAAAGAAATTGTAATGCGATTGATTACGAAATCTAAATTTGTTCTTATTTATATGATTATATAGTTAAATAAAAAATGAAATGAAATAATTGGGCTATAGTTTCGTTGCACTGAGGAGGTATGGCCATTTTAACGAAAGTTTTAACTTAATGTTAAAACTCTAATATTAAAACATTTTATTAGTAGTAAAAAACTAAAATGAATTGAAGTTCTCCGAAACTAATGAAAATTTTTAAGAGAAATTTCTAAGCTAAATTATGCTATGTTCAAGCCTTACTAATTATAAAATAAATCTAAAAAAAATAGTTTCAGATTACTGAATAAAGACGTGAATAAAACTGAAGTAGACCGGTTATAAAGGACAATGACTGGCCAATTTAGCAACAAAAAATTGCTTGGAGAAAGTAAACGACGCTTGGTGGCCATTTTGTTATGAATTTATTATCCCAGATTATTTATAGCAATTTCACAGCACAATTTGTCGATTTTTTTTCAAACATGCTTCTCGTGCATATAAATCTCACTGATAATATATTTCATATGCAATGCTATTATTATTCATGTTGGAATTTTTTTAATACCCGTTCTTTGAGGCTATATTTAAACTTTAGAAAGGTTTGCGCATTTTGAAAGAGTTATTGCATAGACTGAAATAGATTTATTGTTTGAATATTCAGATATATTTTAAGATGAAGGATAAATGATTTCGATGAATTTTCTAATTATTTATTAGCTCTAATGAATTTTAATTATCTTAATACACATAACTTTACAAAATCAACGTTTTAACAGAAATTTCTGAAGGGCTTGTAAAATAATTTTGTTATCTGTCTATCAATTCTTAATTTATCGCTCTTGTAACTGCATAGGTAGAAATCATAATATAAAAGTTTGAGTATTTTTAGATGAACAATGACCCAACTTAACTTATTCTAGTCAAAATTTTTAGTTTGAGCAAATGTTGGTGGTACAATTTAGGCTTTAAATTTAATAACGTATGTTTAAAAAATCATGTGCATTGTTTTAAAATAGACTCGACATCTTGTCTTCCTTTAACAATATAAACTTTTTAATTAATAGAGTTTTATAGAGCCGATTTTCCAAAGACATGACCATAGAATGGGAGAATTTTATCAGAAAGTTTGAAAATCTATTTTTATATTCTATAAATACTAGATAAATTTTATCATAACATATGTTCACATTTTAAAATCCTGAAATAGTTCAAAGAATTTCATTCAGATCAAAAAGAAATTTAAGACAAATATTGGAAGTCTGTATGACACATGTTTGTTCAAATTTGAAAACTTAATTTCTTGAAAAACATTTCATTTTGAACTTTATGAATAGAAAATAATCTGGAATCTAATTTGGATTTCTCCTGTCAAAACAATACTGTATTTTTATAGTACTATTTACTTTGCACACTTGATGCGAATCTCCATATCAAAGGTGTAATTTGATATAATTTTTAAAATGAATTATATATTTCTCTTTATTTTGACTTTCTTATACAGAAAATTTCCTCACTTTTCTTAGCCAAATATTTTTTTTAAGTTTAATTATGTTGAAGCTTACTGTTTTCACTTCCTTCTACCTACCAATTAGGTCCGTGCTAAGAGCTAATATATATATATATATATATATATATATGAAAAGTTTTTTCTTGCTAAAATTGCATTTAGTGAATGTTTAAGTTCCATGATTAAATCCATTTTTAACTGATCTAATTTCAGATCTAATGTGAATCAATTAAAATTTATATTTAATAACACAATTCAAATCATATTGTGCAGATTAGCTTATGATTTCTAGAGCCAAAGGGAGAAAAAATTTTCCATTCAAAGCAAAGAACAAAATGATTGTCAGATTTTGCAAATATTTCGTATATTGTCCTACGGAATTTCTCTTCTTATTCTATCTAAGCAAAATCTTCATTCAATGGTACAATTTTTGTATTTGATGCCAGAAACGTTATCTCTATTCAAATAACAGCTTCATAGCAAGCAAACGCGGTTGTACCAAAAGAAAATTTGATGACAGAACAAAATATATGCTATTGTATATATCTAATTTGTTAATTATTTTATTCCCTGTATTATCTAATAAAATAATTATGATATTTTCCTTTTCTTTTTTCTTTTGTGAATGTATATACGGCAAGGGATTGGTTTTACAGGTCAGGTCGGGAGATTTGTTCCTCTGTGATGAAGTTGGTGTCTAGTGGACTAGTCATCAAGTGGTTCACTATGAGTTGCTATTAATGTTCAAAGCGGTAACTGCGGACCTGTATAGCAGCAATTGGAACATATGAAATAGACATTGCAACATAAACAGCCAACACTAGTTAATCACAAAGGTGTACTGTGTTCTTGGACATTAACATGAGGCTACATAACTTGCGGGTGGCCAGGAATTCCCTAGAGTGGCTTGGTTGGGAGACGTTGTGCCATCCTCCTTACTCACCTGACCTTGCATCTCTTCCATTCCCTGGACAATTAACTTCGTTGAAAATCTTTCACCAATGAATCAGACTTGCGCTAAGCATTCACGGATATCTTTGCGTCCAAAACCTCTAAGTTTTAACGCAAAGGAATTGATTATTAGCACATCTAGAGACTCGTTAGCAGAAGGTTTCTTGATGCAGATGGTGATTACTTGGAGAATTAACAATAGGCTATTCTTTTTGTAAATTATGTTGTTTTGGGACATTAGAAACGGCAAGAGCTTTCTTGTTTACCTTATAATTTTTAAACATTTAAAAATTTTGGCAAAAGCATGAAGAGACAAAATACTTGTTAATATTTTTGAGAATATTTGAATAAATAATGCGCAAAACAAATATAAATATTTAATGACAATTAAAAGGCCTGTTAAATTCTAATTTTTGTTTTTGAAAGTAGTGTCTTCAATCTGCTCTATTTTCTTCGAATTATTTGTTGCACGTAAAAACAAATCACCTTCCTTCAAAGAGAAAAATTCTTGATATGCTGTAAAATTGTATTTTGATTATCGAATAATTTATAAATTTGTTTCTTGATTTTAGCTTTGTTGTGAGTAATTGGAAATTTATAACATTCTAAAAATTATTTTATTTGTGAATTTCTTTTGTTAGAATTTCAATGCATCTTATTTTTTGCAGTGAGGTATTTCGAAAGCAACCTTTATGTCTAAGAAACGTTAAACTATTTAAAAAAGAAGGTTATATTTTGTATTTTCTAAATATTTTGACAAAATTTTTTTTTTAATTTATGAAAAATCTGATCATATTTTACATAAAGATCCGAGTACGTTTTTTACTTGAATGATCTATTTTAAATTATAGGTACATTTAAGATTAGTTTTTGAGCAAATTATTGTTTACTTTAAATTTTCATTAAATGAACTGAGAAGTTAATGTGTTTAAATTTATAAACGGATATATATTATTAAAAATATATAATACGGTATGCACTCACTCATAAATACACTACTGGCCATTAAAATTGCTACACCAGAAAGAAATGCAGATAACAAAATGATATTTATTGGAGAAATATATTATACTAGAAATAACAAGTGATTAAATTTTCAAAAAATATTTGGCTGGATATATCCTGAGAAATCAGTTACCCAGAACAACCACCTATGGCAGTTATACAGCAGTTATACGCCTGGGCATTGAGTCAAACAGAGATTGGATTGCATGTACAGGTACAGATGCCCATGCAGCTTCAACACGATGCCACAGTTCATCAACCGTGGTGACTGGCGTTTGGTGACGAGCCAGTCGCTCGGCAACCATTGACCAGACGTTTTCTATTGGTGAAAGATCTGGAGAACGTGCTGGCCAGAGCAACAGTAGAACATGTTCCGTATCAAGGAGGGTCCGTACAATACCGGCAACATGCGGTCGGGCATTATCCTGCTGAAACGTAGGGTTTCGCAGGGCTCGAATAAAGGGTAGATCCACGGGTCGTAACACACCAGAAATGTAACGTGCACTGTTCAAAGCACCGTCAATGCGAACAAGAGAGAACCGAGACGTGTATCCAATGGCACCCCATACCATCACGCCAGGTGATGGGCCAGTATGACGATGACGAATGCATGTTGCCAGTGTGCGTTCACCACAGTGCCGCCAAACACGGATGCGACCATCATGATGCTGTACACAGAACCTGGATTCATCTGAAAAGATGACGTCTCGCTATTCGTGCGCTCAGGTTCGTCGTGGATCACACCATGAAGGCGCTCTTGTCTATGACGCAGCGTCAAGGGAAGCCGCAGCCATGGTCTCCGAGCTGAGAATCCATGCTGCTGCAAACGTCGTCGAACTGTTTGTGCAGAGACTTCTTGTCTTCCAAATGACCCCTTTTCTTGACTCACGGCTCGTGACGTGGTTGTACGATCCATTATGGCCATGCGGATAATATGTCTGTCTTCTCGGCTGCTAGTGATAGGTGGCCGTTGAGATCCCGCATGGCGTTCCGTATTACCGTCCTGAACCCATCGATTCCATATTCTGCTAAGAGTCATTGTATCTCGACCGACGCGAGCAGCAATACTGCGATAAGATAAACCGCAATCCCGGTACGCTACAATTTGACCTTTATCAAAGTCAGAAACGTGCTGGTACGCATTTCTCCTTCTTACTCGAGGCTTCACAACAACTTTTCACCAGACAACAACGTTCAAATGCAATTTGTGTATGAGGAACCGGCTGAACAATTTCCTCATTTAAACACAATGTAGGTGTCGCTATTGGCGCCTGCTTTGTCTGAATGCGCTGAAAAGCTAATCACTTGCATATCACAGCACCTTCTTCCTTTTGTATAAATTTCACGTCTGTAGCATGTCGCCTTCTAGGTGTAGCAATTTTAATGGCCAGTATTGTATTTTATGGACATTTATAAATAATGACGTTAAAAAATTACTGTAGTCATTCACGCATGCATGCATAAAATTTTGTGAAATGAACGAAACTGAATTATTGTTATTATTTTTTAATATATCATTCAGACGTAAAAAACAAATTATTGCTTGAAGGCTATTGTCACTTTAAACATAACTCTTCGTTTCAACATTCGTTTGAATACCACAATTTCTGACTATTCAAAACTGTATTATCGGTTCGCCGTTGTTCTCTTTCCTACCTTGAAGTCAATACATTGGTGACTAATTTATTGTTTTACAACTAAGCTATCTCATTATGTAAACATTTTGACAATTCTTGCTTTCGAAGTATATCTATAGCATTATTATTAAGCCTGCCCGAGAAAAATTTGATTCTATGTGAGATAAGTTACTTATACATTAATTAGAAAGAATTTTCAAATTTTAGAAATAAATTTGGTTGGAATTTCTTTTAATATTTGCTTAAGCTTTCTAAATGGTTAAATCAGATATTAGATTTTATTGTGGTCAAATAATAAAGTCTTTCAATTATTGTATATGGCAGTGAAAATTCTAACTGATTTGATTTTTCATGGTTCAAGATAGTTGAAACTAACATTTACTTTTTATTCCCTTGTCTTTCTTGTTCTTTTTTGTTTTCCCCTGTGATCATGTTTTTTAAATGATTTGAATTATTATGACAGCTCAATGTTACGTGCACGATTTGCTGCTGCTTCTGACATTCCCCTGCTTTCAGCGGGTGCCTAATACCCTTTTTCAGCAGGATCGCACACTTCTTGCGTCAGCCAACATGCCCTGTAAGTTGTACAGCTGCTTTCTTGGCCACCATGATCGCCAGATCTCTCACCAATTCAACACGTTTGAGATATGTTTGGCAGCTATTTCAAGATCATACCATGGCCTCTTTCGGAAGACGGAAATGGTTGACGAGGCAAATAGTTGACAATTAATGGAGAGCAATTCCACAGGACGCCATCCATACTCTCATTGACTGTATACCAAGACATGTTGCTTCAAGTATCGCCGTTCACTATAGTCCTACAACCCTCTGACTCGAGTCTGTTCTCGATCTGAATTATGCACATTCTTTCGAAATACAGATCACATATTTTTCGTGGCTGTCTCGCTTTGTTTGATGAGTTTCATCACTTTCTAGCAAATCCTTCTTGGTGTTGTATTTTCAATGCCGGTCAGTGAATGATACACGTATAAATAATTTAAGAAATCATCATTAGCACACACAAATAATGAGAAAACGTAGCTACTACATATCATGCGTTAAAAAAATTAAATAGGGTTAATTTCAAGACGAAATTCTTTTCATACTTATAATTTGAAAATGAAAATTTCATCTTGACATTTACTGTAGTACAGTGTATCTTATATGGAATTCAAGAAAGATGAAAATATTGTTTTAACATATAAAAGTGTCAAATTAATTCATTTCAGTTCTCATAGTGTAGAAAATTCTATGAAATATTTATTAAAATATAGTTTTTATAAATATGTGAAAGAAAATCCTCCTTTTATTTGAAATTATGTTTCTGGGAAACTAGAATACTTCAATTTGTGTTTATATACTTAGGAACTGTATTTTGAAAAAAATTAAGTATATTAAAATAATTATTTTGAAATGTAAACTATGATTATCCAAATTTAAGCAATATTTTACTTTAAATAATAAATTATATTTTACAGTAAAATCTTCTATTTAAAGATAGAAATCTGAAAAAAACAGTAGAACATGAGAAATTATTCACTGTTCAAAATAAAATGTGTTTCATAATCTTAAAAGCAATCTACATTTTTTTCATTTCATATGATATTCAAAAAATGACGGTTTTCAATGAAAAATGATATCATATAACTAAAATTGAGTACAAATATCATTTGTAAATGAAGTTAGTGAGTTGCATTTGAATTAGGTCATTAATAAATTCAAGGGTAAAAATTTTACTGACCTAGAGTTACAGTTGCACAAATAGTTACGTTTGAATTAACTGAAATTCATTACATTCCCTTATCACGTATTCACATGCCTTTCTCTTTGTGAAATAAAGGTTATTCGTTGACGCAATTATTATTAAAAATATGCATTATTTATGCATATTTTTAGAAAATTATGTCATAAATGACGCATAATGTTTTCAAAAATATTATGCGTATTAAAAGCATGTTTTATCATCTTATCAATGTAAAATATGCTTTTACTACGCATACAAGAGAAATAAAAGCATAATTTATTATCTTATCAATATATTTACATTTTAAACTATATCATATTAACTTTTTCTAATGTTTAATGATGTATGATTAAATATTAAGAATTATAAGATATTTCTAATGATTATTCTTTGGCTAGATGAATTATTGCATAATGAGTTATTTTGGATGTAATACAAATTTTTCTAATAAAAAAGGACTTAAAATCTAAGCATGAGTGATTATATTCCAGTAGAAAATAAACTATAACTGATACTTGATTTCTATCGAACAGTATTACAACCTCAAAAGAGTATTGCATTTCTCACTCATGTATCCCTTTGTATTTCATATTCAAAATAATTCATTTTATCGGACTAAATTGGAATTTTAAATTGAAAAATTTTTACACACAAATAGTTTACTTTTTAAATATTTATAATAATTAGAATATGATGCCGATTATTTCTTACAGAAGGAATTCTATAGTAATGAAAAAGACAAACAATAATATTTTTGGAATCTAAGCTTTTTTACTGCCCATAGTTTCCTGTTTGTTAAATTTTTTACGAGCTTTTTTGCGGTTATAAAATACATATATATTATTAATCTTTAGTATTTAATTAGTTCTTATGATTATAATAAATAATAATCATGGGAGCAAATTAAATATTAAGATCTACATTATTACTGTAATTGGTTTATGTAAACTATAAAATATAATCTGTGAAGTAAGTTAAGTAAATAAAATAAGTATATGTGTCTCAAACTTAATCAGCAAATATAAGTTATAGTAATATTTAAAAAATAAAATCAATGAGAATGCGCAGGACAGCAATGAACATAATGAAAAGAAAAATACTATTGTAAAAACAGGAAACTAAATGTAAATTATTCAAAATAGCTCGTAAACTTTTAATTAAAATTCTTATCAGTAAAAGAAGTAATCATGTAACTAATATATTAAGCATATTTTTTTTAGCAGCCAAAAATTAAATGTTTCAATCATGAATATCATTGGTATTCACAACAATAATAATAATATACGCATAGTTTAACTGAAGATTCGTCGTTGAAATCAGAAATATATTGGTATTTTATGCATTAAGTTGCACAAGATAAACAAAAGGATGATTAAGAATGATTTGTGGTATACAAAGACCCTCTCGCTGATAATGCTCAATATCTTTAAATCTATCCAGCGACGAGATTAAATTCCGAACCAAGACTTCATTTTAAATTTCCCCATCGCTCTAACAATGAGACATCACAATTACATGCATTAAGGAAAACAAAGCCCTATCAACATTACAGTCTTTATCTGGGTAAGAATTAGAAATTATTTTACCCTGATTACAAGAAAGGCTCCTTTAACAAACAGTTTGATTTATTTTTCTCTCTACAGTCATATTCTCTCGATTTCGAAAAGGAGCTACAGCTTAGAATTCTGAACCTCTATAAGGTGGCTGTAACTCTAAGAACTGTTGAATTGAAGGCCTGAGCTTTAACCATTCAGCAACCAGATCGGCTTCACTAATTGAGAGATTACAAAGTCTAATTTCATACTAACGTTTTAAAAGAGATGTGTACACTTCATTTCTGTCGAAAATATAGAAGGAAAAAATATGAATGGCTTCCAAGACAATTTTCAAATATGGAAAAAATACAATATTAATAATTATTTATTCTTTTATCTGAGATTTGGAGCCAACAATAATCTTAATGAGAAATCTTCATCATTGTTAAAACACTGCTAAATTGAAATACACTATTAATTAAAAAAATTCTAATAAATTTTCAAATTTCTTTTAATATGTTTTCATGAGTACATCAGATTTACGCAATTTGTTTATGTAAGCAAATGAGTAAATGTGTTACACAAGATTAATTAAGGAAAAACCAAATATACCTGTAAAAATGAGAACCATGAATCTATATATATAGAAGAGAATGGGTTAATATTTCATTAACGAATGAAACTGTAATTAATTTTGTTAAAAATGAAAGAAGCGATAGAAATTTTTTTAAATGTGATTTATTTTAAAATTCCTAATTTGATACATACACATATGAAAATTTCCGAAAACTTGAGAAGTGAAACACATAACTCTGCTTAATTGGAAATTGCTTTATCAATCTACCTAGTAAATTTACCTACCTTGTAAAAACTATCAGTTTAGTTTCTTTTAACGATCTCTAGAAGCATTAATTAGTGATATTTAAAAGTTTCTGATACTTATATGGTTCAGAAATGAAATTTGATACTCAAATAACAGATTTTAAATTTACTGTTAGTTGCGCGTAATATATTTTTAAGTGGGCTTATCTTTAAAAAGAAGGAAGATAATTCATAACATATCTTTATAAAAAGAAGAATATAATTCTGTGTTCTTTATTATAGATTTAAAATTTACAGCACGCATTTTATTTTCGATAAGATGGGATATTTCCACAATCGGATTAATGTATAATCTCGCTATAATGTTTATCTTTTAAAAACAACGTTTAACAATCACTGACCCAAGAGCAATTACGAAAATTACCATGGCATTTTGATCATTGAAAATTTTTCCGCTAGATGGCACTCTGGGAAAAACTTTAAAATTCGTCTTATTACTGAAATTCTTTCGAAAGTTCTGCGCTCTCTTGAAATAAAATATTTATAATATTATTCAGAAAATTCTGTTAAATTATAAATGGTATTGATGCTGTATTATAGGTCTTCAGAATGTGTTTAGATACATATTAGAATCATATTACATGTATCAAAGTAATACTAAAATATTTCAAAATGCCTTGATTTTCTTTTAACTTTTTACACACACATGTTTTTACGTTGTTTATGTAACGTAACTTCTAAAATTCACATATTATTTTAAATCATTGTATACTATTTGTTAAAATGGAGTAATTTACAAACATGCAGTGGTAATAAATAATTATCTTTCAATATCTGAAAATTTTTATCAATAACTTTACATAAATTGCTTAAAATATTGATGATAGGGAAAAGCTCATAAATTAAATACTAAATCTCGATCTTGATGAATATGATTTATGAAAAGATAAAGACTGCGTCGAATGATATTGACAAATTTAAATGATCTCTAACATCTGTCATCATTGATTTTAATAGGTTACATTAATCTCATGTGAGTAGAAAAAAGAAAATTTATTTACCACACAATGTTTTCTATTTTTATCAGCAAATATTTGATATTAGATTATACTTTAATTATTAGCTTCACATACAGTATTTTCTGTCATTTTTAGTGGCAGAATACTCTTTGGAAACTTTTAAATTATGTCTGTTTTAATATTTTCTTCAACTCAACATTTTAGTTGTGCTTTGTTTTAGCACTATTTCAGAACTAAATTTGTTTCGGATTTCACGGTATTATTGTTAAATATATTAAGTTTAGACACATTATTTTATTAACTTTTTTACTTACAATGATATAAATGATATAAATTGCTGGAATTAGTAATAATCGTTACTGAAATTCGAATTCCCTTAAATTTATATAGAGACGTATTACCTATACGTTCACTGAAAATTTTCAAAATCTTTCTTATTATTTTTGGCTTTAAGGAAATGGTGTGACAGTAAACCAGACAAAACAGTTACATTCTAGTTATAACGAAAATATTTTGAAAATATTATACTAATCTGCTATTAATTTAGTTATATTTATATTTCGTTGTGCGAGAAAATTATAACTTATTTCAAGATATTATTTAATAAAATAAAAAAGATATTTCATTTGATTAGAGATACATTGCAAGTTGTAACTTTTTTCATGAAAACAAATAAAAACTTTAATTCGGTAAAATAAAAATGTTTATGTGTATTTTAAAATATATGATCTACACGAATCTGAAATAAAAAAAAATGATTGAAAGTTATTACAAATCAATTATTTTATGGAAGCATCGCTAAAATAGTTGTAACAAGTTTCTATGTATCTTAAAGTCTATCTTACCTATCTAGAGAAACATATTTTTGTTATATTATAATATAACAATAATAAATATCACTCATTTACAAAAAGAAAAAAGTGATGATATTCTGTTTCACTGTTTTTTGATATTCTCAAGTGTTAAAGACATTTAACCACAAAACCTAAATTCCTTTTAAATTTGAAATACGTTTTAAATTTAAGATATAGTACGAATATTTTAGCGAAAAAATTCAACGTATATAACTTAAAGTCTTTCAGTAGCCAAAAGTGTTAAATTCTACTTTAATAAACATCGAATTTTGTGCAAATTTCACAAAAATGAATTTTATTTTGAAATAGTTTGAAATTAAATTTAAGTAGAAAATAGTGACATACTATATGTTTCATCTAAACATTAAAAACCTCTTTAAATAATTTAATGTGCTTATTCACTGGGTGATAAAATATACTTATGCAGTTTACTTCTCAAAATTGTTTTAATGTGGAACTTTCCAATGATTTTGCGCAAAGGTTTGCATATTTCTTTATTATGAAAAGCTTTAGTTTGAATTTAAGAATCCAACATTGAGTTCAAAAATAAGTTTGCAATTAAATTAAAAATATAATTCATTATGCTATAAAATATTATCGTTAAAATTGTAAATTCTGTGAAATGAAATAAGCAATTTCATATAATTTTCTTTTAGGAATTAAATGTAAAATTAATTTTTATTACATATTACCGGTCCTGTAATTTTTTATTCATAAGTATAATTGCAATATAATTTATTTATTATTACATAACACCAAATTTAAAAAGAAAACATCGATAACATATGATGAGGGTTTTTAAAAAGTGTTCAAATGTGCAGATCATTGCAAAATAATGAAGGCCAAGTTGACAGATTTATCACCTTTATATTAGTACAACGTAATCTCTTTTTTAAACATTTTAATCAATCATATTTATTCACATTTTCTAAAATTTTATTAACAATGGATTTAAGTTAAATATTTTAATAAATAAATTTTAGTAAATAGAAAATGTTTCTGTCAAAATATTAAAAAGTGTTTGCCTTATTGTTTTTGAAGAAAAACATCAGCGTGAAATAATTTGAGTCTTTAAGTGTATTTATGAAAAAAATCGTCACAATATTTCATTTTCATCATTGTTCAGAAAAAGGAAAGAAAAGGAGGAGTAAATATCTAAAAAATATCCTGAAATGAACAAAAACGATGAAAAAAATCGTAAAATTAACAATACGAGAAATCTTTCGAGATACTGGAATCAGGAATTGATCAGCATCTTCTATTAAAATTAACATAACTGCTTGAAATAATTTAAAATAGCCAAAGAAAAGATTTCATTGAAAAACACAAATTCTTTCACGAACAAATATGACCGGAAAACAACATATCTTTTTGATATATCTCACTTTCTTTCTGGAACAAATATTCTTTCTCTGATAAAATGTTTTATGAATAAATATTAATACAATCATCTAAATAACATTTACTGGCCGACTGAACCTTTCAATTCCATTGTGGTCGTATAATTAAATCTTTTATACTATAAAATGGGATTTGTGCTACCAGTAAAATTTTATTAGCTTAAAGTAAACAGAAAAAAATCAACAAATAAGTAAATATATCATGAGGTCTTTGAGACGTCTTATCGTATTACTTTGGAATGATTGGTATTTGAATGGATTTTCAAACAATATTGTTTTCTGTAGAACAAATCTGAAAATGGTGATAAGGAATAATTGGGATTTATTTATCTTGCCACGATTTTCTTTGCGATGACCGATACAAAAAACTGAATACTAAGGACCTATTAGTATGTGGTCTATTTTTCTAGAAAGACAGGATTACTTTAAACTTCTCCAGGATTCACTCTGAAAAAAAATCACTTCTATCGAATTGTGGATTAAGATATTTTTTGTGAAATTCCGGTAGATAGGAAAAATCCCCAAAAATATTTATATTTATTTATTCATGCCAAAATTGAACATTTTTAAATTTGTTATTGGTTAGATAGTTTATTATTATTATTATCAAGTGACATATTCTTGATTTTTGTTGATTAAATAAAACTGTCCGAAGAAACTCGCCTCCATTATTTTGCTGCATTTTGCTCATGATACCCCCAAAAAATTAAAAGATATGAAAATAATTATAGTTACAAAATTAAACATAATAAGATGATATAAAATATAAAATATGACATAAAAATCTACAAATATCTTTAGTGTGAATGCGAATGTTTATAAAAATGATGTAAACATTTAAAAGAAAATATTATGAGTAACCTATGAATAACAATAAAAAATTGATATTTAAAGAACTTTAAAAAAGAGGTCTACAGATTTAAAATATGTCACTAATTCTAAATTTTGATTCATAAGCACATTTTTGGAAAAATAATTATAAAAATTGTAACACAGGTTTCTCGAAAAATGTGCTTTGTAAAGAAAAAATACATTAATCAGTACATAAAACTATAATTAATTGATTACATATTATTATTCTAGGTAACATTTTTATAATACCATAAATTATATTGTTCTTATATGCACAATTATATTTATTATTTAGATTATTTAAGTTTCCAAAGTTGAGACAAATGAAATATTTTCTTATATTACATCACACATTTTTATATAATAAAAAGTAAAATGGAAGCAAAAGATTTGAATTTCACATTGTTAATAAAGTCTAAATTCCAAATTAACAATTATTCAAGTAAAACTTTTTGTTAGAAAAACAGCTTTCTTCAAACATTCTCTAGTTTTTTTTAAATTAGAATTTTACGATGTTTTTCAAAATATGTATCTGAGTATCGTTTATATACCTGTTAAAATTTTCCACTCATCAAAAGTATTTTAAATAGGCAAAATCAGATTTGCAACAAATGATTTATACTTTTGCTAGTGTTTCTCATGAAAAATTAATGGATAAATATATGAAATTTTAAAATTTTCATATATATATATGACAGTAATGAATTGCATATAACAACATAATCTTAAAACATTTTGTTATTTAAGTATTAACATTTTTAGATGCATGCATGTATTTGTAATACTGTATAAAATGAAAATGTAATGCACACGTAAAAAGAAAGTACAGTTTGCACACACACAGAAAACCTTTAAAGTGAAACTATTACCATGAAGCTAAATATATAACATGAAAAAGAAAATGTAAACATATGTTAAAATTGTTTTGACCGCATGCAGATTTATTTCTAATGAAATATATAGAATGAATTTCAAAACATAAAATCAATTATGATAGAATAAGTTATATCACAGCTTATTTGTATTTCTATAAGCAATATTTGATACAAAAATCTTATTTTAAATTGATATTTTTGTATATTCTATTAACAAATTTCATTTATATTTCCAGAAAATTTTAAATGATTTTTAAGACATGTAATATATTAGTGAATGTTAGAGTAATAACTATTAGTTTTGTTACAGATTCGATGAGAACATTATGTTATGGATATATGTTACATATCTATTCGAAATACTGGAAGAACATCTTGTGCGTAGATAATCAAGTAACGTTTCTTGGAACGATCCTACCATTGATAGGCACATTTTCAACGAGAAGAAGGCAGGAACCTTGCATCGATTGTCCTAAAATAAATGTTAAGCAAGTAATCACATTGACAAAATAAAAATATTAACAAAAATAATGTCTTAGAATGATTACGAAAATGTATTATTAATGAGAATGAACAATTCAAATTTCTAGAAATCATACGTTTTCTACTTTATGCGTTTTGAGAAACTATGCATTATTTATTTTGTGGTATTTATGAGACTATGCAATTTCTCAGTAAATGTTAAGAAACAATTTTTCCGGTAAATTTACAAAATAAGTCACCAATGAATTATTCATTTAGTGATTTATATTACATTTTTATCATTAATAATTCATATTTTTATTTTAATCATTTTCACGAAAATGCGTTAGTCAAACAAAATAATTATAATTTAATTACATTTCTATGTAAAAATTTACGTATGTATACAACCAAATAAAATCGTAAAATTTTTTTTTACAATATTACTCTTTGTGGTTCGATTAAAATGTTAATATAAAAGAAAAAAATTATAATAAATAGCCAGATTTTATTTCTCTTTTTTAATTGTAATTATATTATATATGTGACTATATCATTATTGTTATAATATTAACTTTTGTTAAACATTATATTTTCTTATTTATGAAATATAATTCGTTATCAGTGATTTCGAAATTATATGAATGGACAATTCGTACATTGTTTCAAAATAGAACTTTTCATTTACGAGAAAATTAATATTATATTCATCACGTTTACAATTTTTTCTCAAATAATCAATATTTTAAGAAACTTTTCAAATATTTGTGTCTATTATACAAATATATTAAGTACAAAAATTAAGTAAATTTTTTTTCAAAATATATCTAGAGTTTATATTGCTTGTAACATTATGTATAATACGCACTTTATATTTACATAGAAAAAATGTCGAAAGTACATAAAAAACGCTTCATAATGCTTGACTGTACAAAAGTGCTATTTTAGTTACTTTATTATCCTTTTCGTACCACGAAATTATTGTTACATTTTTGTATGCATATTAAACATCTAATTTTGTCTTAGAATCATTATTCCATATATTAACAAGTCGAATCTAATTAAAAGAGTAATGCAAATGATTTATTAAAAAATGAAATCTTCTTTTAAAAATTTACTTTAGATCCCTAAAACTCACAGAGGCGAATAAAAGTATTATTCTTTGAAATGTAAATTTTTTTTTTAACTCAACGATACTAATACTCGTTCGCAATAAATAATTTTCTTGAATCATAAAATTTTTATTCATAATATTTAAGGAATTTTAAGCAACTTTTGTCAATTCTAGAAGCGTAATTTTTTATATTCCGATTTAAAATAAATAAAATAAAAAATTACAAAATAAGCAAGTACTAGTTAAGTTCAGTTTAGCTTTTTCAGATTTGAAAATCACACAAAAATATTCATTATTTTAACAGTTAAGAATATTCATTTTTTAAAATCATACAGAAATACTTTTTATTTTTTAATAATTTTACTTACTGTAGAGGGCGCATCTTTCAGCAATAATTTTATTTCTTCTTGGCTTCATGAAGCAATGATGAAAGCACAGATAGAAAATTGACAGTAAAAGAGATAGGCAGGAAAACACACGATACGACAAACTCACGGAATAGTAATCTGCTATAAATCCAGCCGAAGAGCAACCTATCATTTTACCTATAACAGAGCCACGTGTTAAAAATAACAAAAGTAAAAAACTATTTTATTTCAATTACACGCTTTTAAAATATGCAATAATATTAGCAGTTTTTTCAAAAAAAGTTCTCATTTATCTGAAAGAATTAAGAAATTTTTTTATGAAATCTATAACTACTTTGAGAAAATGAAAGTTCTTAATTAAGAATTTTATTTGCTTATGAGCATTAGTGATTAGGGTACATTTTTTATATCATTCTGTAACTATTTCCTTTCTTTATCAAAATAATAGTTTCAAATTTATTTAAATAGTCAAATAATCTCTCCAAAACTTTGTATTTATTTTGTTCACGCTGAAAATTTTTTACCAGATAATATTTGTAAGAGTTGAGCAAAAATTTAAAGCTATGTAAATACCATCGGGAGGAAAAAGTTTTAAAAATTTAGATGAAAGAACCATTTATTACAGGAAAAATTCGTAAATGTAATTTAGTTCTGAAACATTGTTACCACTTCCTCTAAAGGAAGTGTAGATGACATACATACTCTGTAATGATAATTCATAATGATAATTGTAATCATCAGAGATCTGACATTCAAATGCACTTGTAGATCAGCTAAATTGGCCAAATTTTAATTCAAGTAGTTCTTTAAATTAGGTTTAATCAGAAGATCATGTTAATCATGAGAAGATCTTAATTTGTTACGTATATTCGTATGATACTATTTCTAAACATGAACAAATATTATCTTTTTGGAAATGTGACAAGAAAGGCCCCTCGAGGGGTTACAGATTGTAATCGTCAGCATTGTTGAGTGACAGTTGCTTCGAACCGTTACCAGGAGTGAGAGAGAATAAAAAATGGCATTCCAGATATAATATATCAAAATAAAGGAAGGCTTGTTTAAAGCTCGAATATAAAAGGAGCGAAGATTTGGTTGTGAAATCTTCAAATGTGTACACGATTGTCGTCAGGGATTAAAAAGTATCTTAAAGGGAAGCAAACGTCTATGAAAATATTAATCCAGATTTAATGTAAGCTTTGGCAAAGATCATGTTTTAGTATGAAAACTTCTCAATTACTATTGTCTTGACTTTGATATGGTGCGATGAATAACATAACGTCCTAAAGTTATGCTCCAAATTAGATCCACGTTTAAGCAAGAGATACAACAGGAGATGAATTTTGAGTTTCTGTTTCAAACTATGTGCATACATAGTTGATCTCAAATGATATATGCACATCGTTTGAACTTGATATACGGATATTATTTTTCTTTCCCTTATTTACGATGTGGGAATATGGGTATAGAATAATCTTATAATGTATTACACAATAAATTCCCAACACAGCTTTACAACCACCTTCAGTTATTACGATATATACTACGTTGTTTCGTATGGCATGATTCACTGATTCGTTTGCAATAACACTGTGGTAAGTAGCATTGGCATTTCTGCTCTTCAATCAACCCAGGTGATATTGTGAAGGACATTGAATCTTGTAGGTACGGTTTGAACATCGTATGCTTATTTGGTTTTGATCTCAGATTAGAGCTCAAGAAGCTTTTTAAAACAAAAAAGTTCAATCACCTTTACCAAGGATGCTAAATAAATGTTACTTTAGAAAGAACAAATTAAAAAATAGTCTTATGAGTTTGTCTTAATCGAACGCCTTTGCTTAAGAATTGCTTAGGATATTGAATTATTATTCAACGTTTTCGTTACATTCATTTGATTTTTATAAATGTATGTTTGATTTATCTGTCCAGTTGCATAGTCTTTGGTAAAAATGACTAAACATTTCAAGAGTTACAATGTGCACCATCACAGCATGTATTACATTCGTTATTAACGTTTATAGTAACTTAACAAAATTCCAGATTCACCCAAGTGCTTATGAAATTGTGTTTTAGAAATAACACCCTTAATATAACTGATATTTTGCTTATATATTTACCAAAATGTATTTAAATTTTCCTTCAAATGTTGTGTAGTGTTACAAAGACTCACAAATGCACAAAAATTGAGTGTCTTGCTGTATACCCACCATTGTTTATGTAATGCACAGTTAAAGCAAGTCATTCAAATTTAATAGAAAAAAACAAGTTAAAATATTTAAATTCAATTTTTTCATAAGAACTATTTAATTCGTTATACTCTAAAAAATCATGATTTTTTAATCAGGGATAATGCGCATAGTTGAAATCTGTATTGCAGTACTCTAACTTATGTAGTAAATGCTTATTGTTTTAATATTCTCATATCCCCAAAATATTAACTTTGATATTAATTTGAGATTGGAAACAATGACAAAGTTAAATATTTAGTAAATGCTTGTTAGTGTTTTCTAATATAACATTTTATTAATAAATATTTTATTTTACTTATAATCATACGGTTGATTTTATTGTCCAAAAGCCATCATTATATATATATATATATATATATATATATATTACTGAGAAAAATTTAATTAGTTTGTAGTTTCTAAATTTTCTACGGATTGTGATCATTTCTAAAGAATTAATGTTTTTTGTTCTGTTATAACTCTATTGCAGCACATGAAACTTACGATATGGCTTTTTTGTTTTGCTTCTCTCGCTCAATGGTCATTTTTTGCATACGATGGCTAATTAGACCGATAACTACAATTTAAAATTTATTCCGATACACTGAAAAAAATGTCGACGAGCTGGCAGCCGAATGGTTAGCGCTCTTGCCTTCTGTTCAACAGTTCGTGGGTTCGATTCCCACCTTGGGCATGGATGTTTGTAGTGGTTCGGAATCCACTTTAAACCGTAGGTCCCGGTCTAATTAGACCTTGTGTGCAAAAAATTACAGTTGAGTGACAAACCAACCAACCAAACCACTGCAAACATTAATTACCATAGAGAAATTTTAACCCACGAACTTTTGAATTGAAGGTAAGAATGTTAACTATGCGTGTATATGTATACATATATATATAGATATATAACGTAACTAAGTTTATCAATTTACTTTAGAGGTTTGATTATTTGAAAATTTATATAATATAAAAATTAAATAATATGTAAAATATCAGAGAAATTATTTCAAAAATGTAATTTATTAGTATAAAAATTGATATCATTTGAAATCACGAAAATGAGAAATAAATAACAGTTAGTTACATTTACATTTTTTTTTAAAAAATGTGAAAATGTGTAATTTTTTTACGTAATTTCTGGTTTAAGTATGATATATCTACGCAAGAGTTTTTTTTGCCAAATGTGGCTTCCTTTGTTTTGATCATAGTTAGCCAATTTGAGTTTTTGTAACTTTTTGGATTTTTTTGTTGCCAGGTTTGGTTTTTTCTCGTATTTTTAGGAGCAAAAAAGCGTTTGAATTTTTTGTTGGGCGTTTAAATTCGTCGTAATTTTGAACATCTTCTTGGTAGTGTTTCGTGTCATAGCGTTTTTATTCAGTTTTCAGTTCTACCTTTTAGTTTTTTTCAGTTATTATGTGATTTAAAAGTTTCTAAAAAAGTGCATTCCAAAAACGCGCGATCAAACTTCGGTGACGAAATGAAGTCGAAAAGATCGTTAATTAGGGAATACATTTTATTAGTTCCTAATTTTAAATAAAAATGAACATTTTTAAGCAATTTATGCAGTATCCAAAGTAACAGTATGCTATTAGAGATTTTTGGGAAGAAAATTAAATAAAAAAAAAAAACTTGTACATAAACATTAGATTTTACAAGGACAGTAATTGTTATTTTCTACCAATACCAAAATGATCTTACCAATACCAAAATGTGCCACAGCAAGAATATAATGCATTGCGATTCTCTTTCCTTTTGTATTATCGTGTTCAACTGAAGCTACCAGAGCTATCCAAAGGATTGGTATCGTGAAAGCTTTCATAGCTTCAAATGGAGTTGCCCACCACCAGTGGGACCATTCGCTGATGAAGGATAACCCAGCTAAATGAATGGAATGAAAAGCGAATGCAGAAGATATAAGTCCCGCTTCTCCGATGTTTTGTATGAGATTTTTGGCAACGTACAGAAACGGCAAGCAACAAATGAAGACTAGAGAGAGTGATGCTCCCAGCATCAGGTGGTTAAATCCCAAGTCCTCATAAAGTAACGAATCAAATTCCTGCAATCACAAAAGAAACATATATTCACATATATTTAATTTACAAAAGATACAATTAAAAAAATATATATATATATATATTAGCTACACATAGTCATATTTATAAATAACTCATGTTGCTGAGATACATGTTTATTTCAACTAAAGCCATTGAAAACTAGTATCAGAGACGAACTCTTTGCTATAAACTGTAAAACTAGTAGCAGACAGCAATTCAAATTCCACTAGAATGTATTTAATAATAATTAAGTTGTTGTCAAAAATAAATACTTTGTGTACTCATTTGTCCTGCATTTTGGATCAAAACTTAAAAATTTGTTCATAAATTATAACGCAGTTTTAAATTAATTATTAAAAGTATTTATGAAATAAATTTAATGGCAGGTACTGTAAATGAAGTTCTGGAAAATTAAATAAATGAAACTGTAAAATATGTGTCTTATGTAAAAATTGTTTGGTGAAAGAAATACTTTAAAAATAAGGTAATATAGATTTCAGCATAAAGTACACTTTCAAAATATTTTGTATAAACCTAAAATTTTAAAAACCAGTTTTATTAGGCGTCTAGTTTCATTTTAGTAATCCTTTTGGTCACATATATATATGTATATTAAAATATCATTTGAATTCTAAACATAACACTAGTAACATATATTTTTAAGATGGATCATAAAAATTGATATCAAAAATTTGTGTAACAAATTTATGGAATAATTTTTCTTTGAAAACAAAGGTTATACGTTACATAGTGTAGAGAAAATTAATTAAGAAACAAACACACTTATATTGAAAAGAACCTTTAAGAACTAGAAGCTATTGTTTTAATGGTTTCATTCATTAGAGTGATAGTAATAACCAATAACCAATAATTACCAATGAAGTTTCAACATTAATGTGATATATGTACCCAAGTGCATCATTCAACAGGAAATTAAAAGTTTGCTGCTGCCAGATCAGTTGCTAAGCAGCTAGACTTTAAATAAACTGTATAAAAACCATTTGCTATATATTTTTACTTTTTGCTTTACAGTAGTACAATATTTTTAACTTTTATCACTGAAAATTTACTAAAATGCACTTATTTCATTTATCGTTAATTCTTTTTTAAAATGAAAAGTTTAAGGAGCATATGATGAGCATGACACTGATTAGATCAAGTACAAAACTAGCAAATGTGCATAAATTACGTTAAATAGAAAAGCAACTTTTTTTTAAATATGTAAAAAATAGACTTCAGTACAATTATAGATCTTGCATATAAAAGGTATATGCCTTGTATGAATACTGATAGTTTTTAATAATATTGATAGGTTATCGTCATAAGAAATTGAAAGTTATGGTAATTTGAAATCATATATTATGTAATTTTAAACTAAATATTGCAACGATCTAACTGATATTTGAAACTAAATATTGCAACTAACAAACTGGTGATGCTAATAGGAAATAAATTATAATATTCAAAATTATGTAGTGACTTTAAATAAGATCTTTATATTATCTTCTAAAAACAGTGATTAACAATAAGTAATACAAGATTTTAGAAAAATTTATCAGTACCAATATAGTAACTTCTGTCCAGACTTATAAGAAAGTTTTCCACCTATATTTACCAGTAATATGAGTAAGAAGAGTATTTAGAAGTTTTATGCTATTAATAAATGCAATTAAAATCAGAATGAATGCAAAATATCTTTAAATATTGAGAGTGTGTAACTTTTTCCTTTCCAGTGGATAACAAGTTGCATTAGGCGAAACATCATTTAAAATTCTGAAGCTAGTAAAAAGATTATCGAATGCAAGAATGTTTGTAAGAAAAATCGAATTTATAACTTTGGGTTTCTGAAAAAAAAAAAAAATCCGTCCGCGTGTCCTAATGTCTATGAAGGGCCCTACAGTAGGCGGGATATTTCTTCAGCATGAGGATGCTTCTCACTTATTTACTTGGCTTGAAGGCAATAAAATCCTTCTAAAGCCGATAGATTTTGAGCTTAAGAGACTCTGCTAAGAAACGAAACTTTCGTCTTACCTTAAAATAATGAAATAATAACCTGTCGGTTTTACGTATAAAGAAAGTCGTAAAATTTACAATTTTATTGGGATAATCAATCAGTGAAAAACAATTAAAATTATTTAACTTTTCACACATTTCCACACATTTTGAAATAATTAATAGTTTTTATCATCCATTAATCAGCTAATTCTATATAAAAATAGTTTCAGTTTATTTAATAATATTATATTTAATTTCTCTTTATTAATGTTTTCTAAATTTGAGTTGCATAATTATTTAATATGTTTTGCAAAGCTAGAAATTTTCTAAGGCTATTGGAATTTAGCAACGTACATAATGTACTTTTAATATTTTAGTCATTAACTACATCTCTGTTAATTATTAACAAAATATAAATAATTCAGATTAAACATTTTCTCATTATGTTGACTTTATAATCTTGAATGAATTTTCTGATTTTTATTCCTTTAAAAGGATAATTCAAACAAGAAAATGCTGTATATGTGCACAAATTCTATTTAAATAATACATTGAAATGAACTGAAATTTATTGTATATAATCTTTCATATATAAATAAATCCCAATATAAATTATATGCTTTAATAAGAAATATGAAAATTAAATCAAAATAACAAACTTTTTTCTGCAGGAAAGCATTTTTAAGAGGCTAAATGAATAATATTAATAAATTAAAATTTTATTTATCGTATAGTTAACTTGTTCAAATATACGATTAAAAATAATTTCTTTCTGATCTTAACTATTTAGAAAGTGACATTTTGTGGTTCTGAATTTATCTTTGAGCTCATATAAAGATGAATATATATATATAACATTGTGAAACTCGTACAATAATAAAACATGATATGAAATGTTTTTGGAAATAAAGTGGATGAAACTGCTCATAAACATAAATAATAATTCAGATGCATGGTTTTCTAATAAACGAATAACACTCATTATATAAAAAAGTACAGGAAAGAAAATTAAAAAATTTTATCTCACATTTCTGTTATGCTTACTGAGTAAAAAGTAATTGTATTAAAAATAGATTCTATCTTTCTCTTTTCAGTTTATAGATATGAAATGAATTTGAAAAATGACTTTCTTTTATTCATATGATGAACTCTTATTCAAGATTAAATAAATAATTTTTATACTGCATGTAATGCTTTTCAGAAAGAGACTTTCAATTGCTGATAAGTGGAATATAAATTGAAAAATCAGACAGATAGTGTTTGTTACTCCTAAATTTATTACCTTTTAACATCATTTCTTTCAATATATTTTTATTGTATTTAATGGCATTTTGGCATTCACGTAAGTTGTTATAAACTTATAACGTGAAAAAAATTGGAAAGAGAGAGCACTCAGCGATAGAAGTTATTATCTAAGTTTTCTTGGGCAACGACAAAAATTTCATTTCAGACATAATTTTCTAAATCAGATAGTAAGATTATAGTTTCTTCGTTAATTTTTGTGAAAGTTGAATATGCTAATTTTTTAATGTATTTTAATTGCCTCTAAAAGCATTTTGACAGTCATGTAACGAGTTATAACGGTTATAAGACAATATAATAAATTCAAAAATAGACAACTCAGTGGAAAGAATTATTATTTTAGTTTTTTTGATCAAGGAGACAAAAATTAAAATTTGGGCATAATTTGATATTTTAAAAAGAAATACAGCTTTGTGTTCCTTTTCGGATTATTAACGAAGTTTGGTGACTATCTAATGTATCCAAAGAATCAAATTTGGGAAGCATTTCCCATAACTATTGGTGTAAGTTAAAATACATTTATTTTTAGTACTACAATTTTTCAATTAATATTTACTTAAAGTCTCTCAAATGCAATAAGTTAACTCACATTAATGTCAGAATTTATAATAGTTAAAAAAGTAAATCATATGAAGAAAAGTTATGATAAAGGAAACTATTTAATAAGAAAGTAATATTGAAAATATTTATGTTTGTTTCTTATTTTTTCAAAAATATATTCAACTTATCAATACTGATAAATTAAAATGCAACGCAAATATTTTATGTTCCATTTCTGATATAAATCCTGAAGTTATATCCATAAAGTATGTATTAGATGGTAAACTTTGAATTATTCGTATAATATATATTAAAGTATATTCGCATACTATTAATATTCCTATAATACTTTTTGTAAGACTTTTTTGTTTACAAAAATATATTGTAATATACTTTGTACATGATACTTCCTTTGATGTTCATGCTTTTTTAGAATCAAAAACATTAATTTTTTTATTTTCAGAAGAGTTTTCAATAGTACTTCATCACAAAGTTGACGAAGAAGGATATACTTTTTTGAGAGTTATTCTTTTTTGACATATCTTTCACGGAGAAAAGCAACTTAGAATAAAAAATATACACAAGCTATACAAATACACCTTTTTTTTTTTTTTTTTTTTTTTTACCAAGTTTTCAGTTTTTGAAATTTTGTAAATTGAGAGGAAATAATAATGACTCGCCATACTTTATTTCATTTTCTTTGCTATATTATAATTGAGAAATTGAGACAATGTGAGTAGATTTTTATTCATTAATAGTTAAACTTTTTACTGAATTATATTTTACTATGTGTATCAGAGATTTTTTCTGGGTTAAAGGATTTACTTTTCACTGTTTTATCTGGAGTTACTTGAAAATATGTACTTATAAATTTGAGACTAAAGTTAAATTATACGACATACATGCTATATTGTAGAATGCAGTATTTTCTGCAATAGATATTATAATGCTTAGTTTCTATGTTGTAAAAACAAAAGGTAAAAATTAGTGAAGTAACATTAATAATGAAAAATTAATGACGCATATTTAATGAGTCATTAATTTTTCCTGTCATGCAATCATTGATTTTACTTTTACTCCTACAAAACTGTTATAAAGTTTGGTGAGTAAAATAGTTTGCTCTCCCAAGAAATTTAAATATTCATTTATGAAATTGGGCTAAAATTAAGCATAATTGAAATTATTAGTTAATCAAAAGTTAATTGTAATAGCAATAAATAATATATGACGTAAGATTTTTATTAATTTAAGACAAAATACTTATCTTGCATCGAATTTATTTTTAATTTTAATGGCGCCAATTACCACGTAACTTTGAATTACGATTAAATGAAAAAATCAGGACCTTAGCGGACACTTTCTCCAAACCTTTACACCACACGCATGATCAAGAATTAAACTACGTCTAGTTAATTTTCTCTATCAAAACAGTTATCTGCGGCTAAGTCAGGATCAAATTTGTTATCATACAACTCTCTTTTCTCAACTTGGCTACGTTAATCAACCTGACGATTTATTGTGTTTTTCTGATAGCTAATTTAATCCAGTCTCAAACAAAGACCATCATGGTGTGTAAGTCCATACGTGTTAAAAATCATAAGGATTTGTATCTTTCTGCAGATATGAAATCGGAACGATGATAGGTAGTTCAGGTGTCGACATCCTCTTTTAAATATGATTCGTAGTTGCTAAGCAGTATAACTGTATACATTTTGACTATATTTCAGTACACATGATGACATATAAATCTGTAGGGGAAAGATGTCTCTCTCGTATCCACAAGAGTGCCTCGTGTCCATAAATTCGATATCAGAAGAGGACCATTGTGCTAATTATGCCAATATAAGTTAATATATATGTATTTAATATAAGTTTAATATATGTCAGTTTTTGTATTGTTATCTCGATAAGTGAGGTAGAAGTTTTGTAAAAAGAGAAAAAACTTTGATGACGACCTCATCATATGATAATGGTTCAAAATACGAAACAGCTTTCTATGTTTAGCAGCTTCAACCTCTAGAAATTAACTATCAGAAATTTATTGCAATTTTCGAATCTAAATTTATAAATACTGTGAGAAATGTAAGATAGATATTTCCTCATAAATATCTTATATTTTGATTTCTTAATTATCATGTCTTCTAAAATAAATTATGTTTAATCATAATATACTTATGGAATCTATAAAAAATGCCTAAACTTAACATCTCTGATATGAAAGAAATTTTTTGGGAAATAAATTCTTTATACCTGTGAAATCCCCCACGCAGCTCCAGCAAATATAGTAATGATTGAAATTACTATCATCTCCAAGGTAACGCCATACTTTCCAGTTTCTTCCGTGTATGTCTTGGGACTACATTCAGCTGATACATTGTAGCGAAATGTGTTCCCACCAACAGGTAAAGGTAGAGCAAAAATGAGAGAGCAAACAATCAACTCGCATGCTGCAAATATGAAAAAGGCTGGAGTATAGTCAGCGGATTCTGCTATATCCGAGAAATAATCCACTAGTATGCCCGTTATCACAGGGAAAACTATCATAGCAGATGCAGGCCATATTCTTGTACGACCATAAGCTCCACGATGATACGGGCCACCTATAAAATTACAGAAAGTATATTAAGTGAATATTTAAAATAAAAATCTCACAAATTAATTTTACGGGGTAAATTAATTACTAATATGTTATCAATAATATTTACATAAATATTTGTTGCTATAATCATTTATCATGTAAAGTATTTTGATGATTATTTATAGCTAAATGTTTTAAAAAGGAGTTTTCATTACATAAATTTAGGAGCAAAATATTTTAATAAATGAGACGTAAATTAATGATTTTCATTACTGCCATAGATCACGGTATGGAACAGTTAATTACATTATTAATTTTGTAAAATACTTTCATATTAAACTCCTTAACTTCCATACATCCCTTTCAGGAAATTGACAGAAATTATATTAATGTGTATGGCATCATCTCTTGAAATGATTGCATTTAGCTTTAAAATACAAAATTTGATAATATACAAAATGATGAAAATAATACAAATAATTTAGATCTTTAACTGAAAGTTTTAAATGGGAAGACTCCATTTGTCTTATTAGATTGAGATTCAGACAATTATTAAAAATGTTTAAAGGCTTTAATCAACTGTGTTGGCTAATTTTGCTTTTTCCCATTCTTTTTTTTTTGCTTGTAAACAGTAAATATTTTACGCGAAAAATTCATTATATTTAAAAATTTCTCACATCAGCAACATGTAACTGAAGAATAAATTCGTTTGAAACTAAAATTTGTTTAAAATTATTACTTTATTCTACTGACTTATACAAAAAAAAGTATTAGATTTTATTATCTATATAAAACATAAGAGGGCACATATTTTCGTTTTACGTAAAAATGAATCAATCACAAATCATAGCAGAAAATATCCTAATGAATTTCTTAGACTATTATTCATTTGTAATGAGCAAAATGGGTATGAGCACTGTAAACAAAGACAAATTAGAAGTACTGCTTCACACTTTATGTACTTAAAGTAGATTTTTATAGAAAGCGTAAAAGTTTATTGGTATGATTATGTAAATCTCTTTACAAAATGTATTGGATTTGTACTAGTTTACTCAGTACAATTAGACTATGAACAAACGTCATTTTCAGTTATTGATTAATATTTTACAAAAGGATTTGCTTATAAACTACAAGCTGATAGTTTGTGATAATTACTTCTGGTAACCGAATTTCATTTTCAGTTAAAATACAATTGAGTCTAATAATATTTCTGAAGTTTCCTTGCTACGTTTATTCTTAATGAATATATAGATCTTTCGCTAATATTCTGATTTACACAATACATAACGTTTGATATTTACCATTATTTAATGAGTGTTCAGTTTGATTCACAATGAAAATATCATAGTTAAGTAAATAAAAACGTGATTATGTGCACACAAATATAAAATAAAGCTATGTTAAATATGTAATGCTTTTAAGAATAAATTAAGAACTACGAGTGAAAACCATCAGTAAATGTAAGGTGTACATTTGCGAGCATTTCTGAATAAGATTTCATCATTTAGATTACTAATAGTTTATATTATTAAAATATAAACTACTGGCTATTAAAATTGCTACACCAGGAAGAAATGCAAATAACAAAATGATATTTATTGGACAAATATATTATACTAGAAATAACAAGTGATTAAATTTTCAAAAAATTTGGCGGGATAGATCCTGAGAAATCAGTACCCAGAACAACCACATCTGGCAGTAATAACAGCAGTTATACGCCTGGGCATTGAGTCAAACAGAGATTGGATTGCATGTACAGGTACAGATGCCCATGCAGCTTAAACACGATGCCACAGTTCATCAACCGTAGTGACTGGCGTTTGGTGATGAGCCTGTCGCTCGGCAACCATTGACCAGACGTTTTCTATTGGTGAAAGATCTGGAGAACGTGCTGGCCAGGGCAACAGCCGAACATGTTCCATATCAAGGAAGGTCCGCACAATACCGGCAACATGCGGTCGGGCATTATCCTGCTGAAACGTAGGGTTTCGCAGGGCTCGAATAAAGGGTAGAGCCATGGGTCGTAACACACCAGAAATGTAACGTGCATTGTTCAAAGCACCGTCTATGTGAACAAGAGGTGACTGAGATGTGTATCCAATAGCAACCCATACCATCACGCCAGGTGATGGGCCAGTATGACGATGACGAATCACGCTGCCAGTGTGCGTTCACCATGATGCCGCCAAACACGGATGCGACCATCATGATGCTGTACACAGAATCTGGATTCATCTGAAAAGATGACGTCTCGCCATTCGTGCGCCCAGGTTCGTCGTTGATCACACCATTGAAGGCGCTCTTGTCTATGACGCAGTGTCAAGGGAAGCTGCAGCCATGGTCTCCGAGCTGAGAGTCCATGCTGCTGCAAACGTCGTCGAAATGTTCGTGCAGACACTTGTTGTCTTCCAAACGACCCCGTTTCTTGACTCACGGCTCGTGAAGTGGTTGCACGATCTATTACGGCCATGCGGATAATATGCCTGTCTTCTCGGCTGCTAGTGATAGGTGGCCGTTGAGATCCCGCATGGCGTTCCGTATTACCGTCCTGAACCCCCATCGATTCCATATTCTGCTAACAGTCATTGGATCTCGACCGACGCGAGTAGCAATACTGCGATAAGATAAACCGCAATCCCGGTACGCTACAATTCGACCTTTATCAAAGTCAGAAACGTGCTGGTACGCATTTCTCCTTCTTACACGAGGCATCACAACAACTTTTCACCAGACAACAACGTTCAAATGAAATGTGTGTATGAGGAACCGGCTGAACAATTTTCTCATTTAAATACAATATAGTTGTCGCTACTGGCGTCTGCTTTGTCTGAATGCGCTGAAAAGCTAATCATATGCATATCACAGCACCTTCTTCCTTCCGTATAAATTTCACGTCTGTAGCATGTCGCTTTCTTGGGGTAGCAATTTTAATGGCCAGTAGTGTATAGACACACACAAAGACACAGGATGAGCCAAATTTGAATAAAAATATTAAAAATTAGTTTTGAAAACAAACTTTGTTTACACCTAACAGTTGGAGAAAACGAAATAATGTTTATGTAATATCCTATGAATGATCAAATGATTACACTGCTATGTTTCTGATATTAGATTTCGCAGACGAGAGAGAGATAGAGTAAAGATTATGAAAAAATCTAGTTGAATTAGACGATGATAGTCAAACTGGAATAATGGAAAGTAATTACCTTCAGTCTGAAAATGTTAGTGCCCAAATTTATTAGGTGTAACATAGAAAATCAGCATACTTTTATCAAAGTATTCAAGCATCAGTCTAGTTTGGATATATACTTCGATCATGAAAATAAAAAAAAAAAAAAAAAAAAAAAAAAAAACAATCAGACTTGTAGCATAAAACATCAATCACCATTTGGTGAAGTATATGTGTATTAACTTAATTTGATAGTCTGTGATACTACTTTAGAGTTAAACTTTAAAGGTATTTATTTTTTTGAAGAAATCAGAGGACCGGATTTAAAATTAATAAGTAATTTTTTAACTGGTAAGTGATGTTCAGCTTTGTTCTAAATGATATTATCCCAAAATTGCAACGATGATTGGTATTGAGCACAGCACAATTTTTGCAAAATGGAATTCTATAGCATATCGCTCTGTTGTAAGGAAATGTTTAACCACGCATAAACATCTGAATATCGCAATTTTAAAACTTCTGATTTTTGACAAGGATTTTAAAAATCTCCCCCCCCTAGAAGCAATATTCAGCGCTGTAACGTCATTGAAAGGTGCCAGTTGAGGGTACAATGTATCCCCTCAATGTAATTAATAAAAATCTGTAGCAATAGTGTGACAGATGTAGTGCCTCACATTTTACAGATGAAATAGTATATGACGAACAGCACATTGGATGTTTGTAGAGTGACTTGTAAGCAATATTCCTTTTATAACTCATCTGTTAGTTTCTTGAAGGAGTATACTCAAACTTTTGGGCACCAATAAAATTGTTCAAGAGTACTTATTGGCTTTCATCACTCAATATTTGGCTTCCTTTAAATCTGTTATTTGGAGATCTCATTTTTTCTCATTTTAAAATCATTAGACCTTGAATTTTTCTTGATTTTTGATCAACTTAAATGTAAGGAATTATTTCGTAAGTTTAAATTGCATAATAAGTTTAAGTTAAGTTGCATAATACGTAAGTTTCGTAAGCTTAAATTGCATTTAGTAAAATACCTTTTAAAGTTTTAGGATGTTCGCTACAAAATTAAGAACGAATTTATGAAATAAACATGGACTTTTAAACTTTTGTGATTAAAAATTTACTTAATTTAAAATATGAAAAACAATATTATTTTAAGTTATTTTGTTATAATCCATAGTCATTTTTTTTAAAAAAAAGGAATTCTATATTGTATAAAATATGAGTTTTCAAGAATGCAAGTGAATATTTAGTTTCACTTTACAATTTGATAAAATGCAAATCCAACTAAGAAAATAGAAATCCAAAATCATGTGAATCCATTTACTTATATAACTAAGATTCTGATTTGTATTTTAGCTAATTTATATAAATAACATTGCACATAATAACGTTTAAACTTCATAATACATTTTGTGATAACATAAATAAATAAAAGTTTAAGCTACAGTAAATAATTTAGTTATGTGCGAATAATATAACGTGAAAGAAAAATAAATCAAAATTTTTTTAAACATATCATTTGCGATGAAGTAAATTTTGAAACAATTTCTCTCATGTTTCATAAATTCCTTTAATTTACATTTATTCCTGTTGTTAATCTTTGCAGTGATAAAATTTTGATTTTTTAAAAATGTATTTATAAAATGAGAAAAAACATTTTCTGTCAAGTAGTTAAAATATTAAGGAAAGTATATTATAGAATTCATATTACACTTTCATTGTAGCTTAATGCTAATTTATTATCAAAGTAATAAAAAGTAATAGATGATAAATACAAAATGGTGACTTATTCATTAAAAGCAGTTATTTTTTTCTTGAAAAAGACAGTTAAAAAATCCTCAATACAGTTTCTTTCTTCATAGTAACCAATGACTTTTTAGGTACCAATTACTTATTTAATAATATATTTGCTTACAACCAAATTTTAGTTTGAATTTTATTGTTGTTGTTGTTGTTCTCGTGTGCCAGTTAGGCTGGCAAATTGGGGTGTGCTGCTCCACTTTTCCAACTGAATTTTATTTGGTATGGAGTCCGACTTCTTCAGTACACACACATGCCACAGGGACCCGTTTATAGGGTAGGCAACCATTCACACCTCATTCACACTCAACGAAAGGACAAAGACACGAATAGAGAGAGAGAGAGAGAGAGAAAGTACATCCATGCCTAAACCGGAATTCGAACCCAGGACTTCCCTATCCGTAGTCAGGGACGCTGACCACTAGACAAGTTGGCCGGCTTGAACTTGATTATTTTGATTAAAAACTAATTCCTACATAATAACATTTACAGGATGTGAGACTGCAAAGTCATTAGAATTATATTTAGATAAAATTAAAAAGCAGTTTTACATCAATAAGAAAATTTAAATGTGTGATTTTCCAACTATTAAAATTAATCTAGTAGTCTTAATTTTGTAAATAATTTCTGATGATATTTATTCAATATGTTCATGTTTACTTGTTATAGGAAATATCAAACATAATAAATAAATGGATATAACTAAAACAGTCACGTGTAATTTTTAATGTAAAGAACTCAGAAAAAATCAAATTGATTATAACCTGCGGGTTTCTCAAGCAGGAATATTTAAATGCATTAAAAATGTGTATAATGCCATGTTCTAAGAGCTTTTGCTTTACTTTGTTTTAATGTATTAGATTGTATTTTAATGTATTACTTTGTTCTAATGTATGTGGATTCCTACGATAAGGCAGTGATGTATAAATTGCAATGAATTATGAATCAAAGTATGCATCACACTTTATTGTATTTAAAGCTATAGTAAGCTTATTATATATTAGCAACAAAATTGTTCTTAAATTAATTTTATCTATAAAATAAAGTGTGGTAGCTTTAAGGATTATTAGGTCAGTGAATTTTGATTTAAAAAAATTATGTTGTTGCTCTATAATGCAATCAATATCGGTAATCATCCATGTGCATAACACAAAAATAAATAATTTGTTACATAACTTTCAGCAAATGCTATAATAGCTAAAGTTGTCTTAAAGATTGCAATTGTTTTAAATCCTTTATCACACAAATTACATTACTTTTAAGAAGAAGAAAAAAAGAAAAAACAATGGAGGTAAGGAGAGGACAATAAATATTCTAGGAATTTATGATAGAAATGAAGAAGGGATCTAAGTTTATTTCAATACATCAATCAAGTGATCAACGTAAATTTGGTATGATTCGTTTTGACACTTTGTTAGTATTATGCACGACCTACAGTTAAAAATACGTGTTTTTCCAATTTGTAAAATGAATATCATATATTGTATTTTATAAACTTTCATATAGAGAAAATAATTTATAATTTTGTATCTTTGATATAATCAATGTTGTTTATAGAGTTTTGGCATGAAATTTTTTTTAATTAAAAATTAATTAGTTTTGGAATACAATAAAATTTTCTCAAATTCTTTTACCAGTATTTACCTTAATTTTCCCTCAAGTTTAGAAAATCAAAATACATCACAATATAAATTCATATAATAATTAGTTTAAAAGAAATTTTAGTCAGAAGGACAGTTCTATAATTTGATTACTTTTGCAACTAATTTTTAACTAATGAGTTCTGATTGTAAAAAGGAAAAAATATTTGATTCAATACCAACATTTTATCAAATTTTATTGAAAATATTTAGCAGTACAGATATATTTGTAGTATTATCTTTATCATAAAAATTAACCTAGATAATTTTACTATAGTTGTTAATTGAATGATTTGATTTTGGGGAAGGTATTTATAAAAAGTACAAAATTTTAAATATTCCTTTCAAAAACTGGTTTGTTTTTACCAAAAAAAAAGGTTTTTTTGATATAATTTTTTCTACTTTTACCAGCAAAAATTATTGCATGAACTAAGTCAATTTGTTTAAGCTAATTGAGCTTGGAAATATGTGAAATATTTATACAAATGTTGTCAGCATAGATGATTGCAGTAGGTTTCCAGTTGTCTATTTGTTATTCTAAGGCGTTAAACATAGCTAATTTCTTCATAATTTTGAATAGCTGTCCAGTGACAAGATTGACACTAGGACTGGTATTCTTCCTCCAAAATTGCATATTACACCAATAGAAGAACATTGATCATATTAAATAATAACATGCATAGCCTGTGTGTCTCAACACAAGGATATTTTATTGGGTCACATATTTTTCGGACAAGGGAGTGACACCTTTTCCCGCTAGGTTTTTGAAGCAATTGACTTGAAAATAAGATTAAATGTAACAGATTTTATTCTTGATGATTTTATTGTGAAATGAAAGAGCCAAAAAAGTTTAATTACTGAAATCTTCCTAGTATCTCAGTCGATAAAAAAAAATTTAAAGCTGCTTGCGCGTAGTACACTTCAATAATTTAAAAGTTTGTATTTAAAAGAACTAATCATTGCAAATTAATTCATAGATGCTAATAAAGTCTGCAAAAGTGTTTATTATAAAATTTATTTTACTAATTTTTTTAAAAACAATTTTAAAAATGATTTTGTTTCATAAAAAATATTAAATAATTTTTTTTATCCTAATATTTCACAAATTTCCATTATTTAAAGCTATCAATTGATGAAGTTACGTATTTTATGATAAAAGAAAAAATAAATGAAATAAAAAAATATATAACACAAAAGAGAAACATCTAAGTTTGCATTTCTTAGAAAACAGAAACACAAACAAATACAAAATCCTTGATGTCATTTAAATGATGTATCTCCACACCCATCTCTTGTTCAATGAAGAAAAAACCGGTTTTTTTAATGTGATGAAGGAAAAAAAAAATCATTCACCTGTTCATAGATCATAAAATGAGATTCAACATGATGGACGAGATGATAAAAAAATTAATTCATAATAGGCTTACATTACTACAACAATGACTTAGGGAGTGTCATACTCAAATGCATACGCTGTGATGATAAAAAAATTCCCAGTTTCTCTCTTACGTGACAAGAAAGACTGTTCGGCCTAAAGAATGTAGTTCAAAATTAAATAGTTAAATCTTTACATGCTGGAAATAAAGTTTTCAAATTTTTATCACATTAATAAATTTATAAGATAAAAATGAAATGAATTTGCCTTTTTGAACAGGAGTATTTTGTTTAAACTCCACACAAACTTTTGTGTTTTTTTTTTTTTTTTTTTTTTTTAATCTTCAGAAGAATAAGATTAAATTAAATTTTTTTCTTGAAAACAGAATGAAAATTAAGGTGAACATCTTGATGAAACATTTTTAATATCAGAAAAATGAGTTGAATGAAATTGAATAAAGAATGGGAATTTATTATGAATAATCTTTTGATTTTTTCTGAAACTTTTAATTTTGTTTTTATAAATACATGAAAATGTTGAATTTATAAAATCATTACATACTATTTGGCTTATAGTTATTTGAAAACATGACAATTTCATTAAATGCAAATTTAAATTCTACAAAATTTTTTATGGCTTATTTTTAATTTATTTTCATTATATCAAATATAGAAATATATCTCACTATTGATTTTAAGCTAACAATATTTACAGTTAGAAGGTATTTAATCTGTCTTAAAGGTACATGTATCTAAGATCTAGATTAAATTCCTTAAATTAGAATACCAATATTACTATTATTCTCGTAATTAACATTTGCATTATTTTGCATAAAATCAAAATATATTTGTCGTTAATGTTTGAATGCATTTAAATTTCTTATTAAAAAGTTCTCTGAAAATTTTTTAGTTATATTCTTAGCATTTTCAATTCTCAGGAATAAGAAATGTTACTCGTTTTATTTTAATTAAGAATTCAGCTCATAAAAATGTATCATATATATCCTCTTTAATCAAGCTAAAATAAGCCTAAATATCAAAGGTTAGCTATTATTAATCAGTTTTAAAAGTCAAAGGACACCGCTTATTTTCATCAGACTACTTTATGAAGGTTTTTGTACTAAGTACTGTTGCTACGAATAAAGCAAAGAATAATTGAAGTTCTAGAATAATGTTCTTTTTCAATGAAATAGATTTCAATGCTATTAGATGAATCCACCAATTTTTTATTGTTTATTAATCAATTTTCTTTAAAGCTTAAATTTCATTATTAACTCTTTCCATTTAATAGATAAGTTACACCAATTAAGCACACATTGTTCAATTTCCCTCGTTCCTGCGTTTTGAAAGATCAATGAGCTTTTATGTTAGTTAATTACGATAAATTTAATTCTACTGGTCCTATGTAGACTACACTTATTTTAATAAAAGAAAAAAGAAATTTTCAACTATCTTATTTTTATGAGACTTTATTCTTGACGAACTATATAATTTTGAGAGAAAATCATATTCATTGATGGTAATATTACTGTATAATTATGAGGGAAAATAATTTAACCTTTTTTAGGGCAGTTATACTAATTCAGATCTTTAACAGTTAAAGATTTTTTTACAAAAGTTCAAATTTCTTGTGAAAAATTTTGATAGAAATAGTTAATGTAAGCAAAGTACATTGCTTATTGTTTGAACTATTTTCAAAGACAACTGTCTCAATTTTTACTTTATAAAATAATTACTGGAATGTCTTGAAATATTTGCCTTAAGGTTTGTAAGTTATTGTTACATGTAATTTTAATTATTTTTACTTTAAAGTTATTAAACTTATTACTTAAGAAAAAACAAACATTTGAATTCGCTTTCTTTTCACAACTGCTTTTATTTTGCTGACTCTCAGAATTCTGAAGAATTTTTTTCATTTATCAGTTATCGTAAGTAAAGAACTATTACTAGATTTATGCAGTTATAAATAAAGAACTCTAATAAAAATAAGATCTTACCTTGAATTACTCGAAGTGTAATTCCCTCCAACAAACACAGGGCACAAATAAAGAATGAATCGGAAATGGTTCTAAGTCCTAAATACATCCAAAATGTCAGTGATAAATCTCCAACAAGATCAAAACACGCTGGTTTTCGTCCTTCCGTTTGCATGGACAGTAGACATTTAATTCCTGCTACGTCATCACTTGTAGATTTCCGGCAAAATACTGAATCATGGGCTTTTCCGTCGACTTTGATAATTGTTCCTGACGTAGCAGGTACAAAATTACACACATTCAACTGTGGGGACTTTCCATGTATTTCTGTGAAGGAGAATTCCTTTGATGAAACATTTCTATATTCTGTAGATTGCCATGATCGGAGATCGGAATGGAATTCCAGAATCGAGTTTTCCCTTACTTCAGGATCATATACAAGACACAAATTTGTTGTATTAATAACTGATCGAAAACACATATGTAAAGGGCTTTCAGAATTTGTAGAGTATGATTTCATGTTTTCATTCTCTTTATTTTTGTACTGGCAATAAGAAAGCCTAGGGAATATAAATAAAAATTAAGATAAACTGTATTATTTTGCTAGTAAAAAGTCCCAAAATATTTACACATGTCATATAAGAATTTCTTATACTTAATATGCACTTTTCATCTTTCACCAATGGTACTAAATACGCATAATAAATTGACATGAATCAGAAATTTAAGTAAAAAGAAAAAATAATTGACCTTATACCAACATTTTTAACTTCCTCGATAGCTTACTAAAAGTAATTTAACAGGTTCCCTGCCCTTATCACCAATTTAATTTTTATGAAAATGATAAAAAAATACATAAAAAATGATAAAGTAGAATTTAAATATCATGAATTATTTTCCATATCTAACTTTATACATATGTTACATTCTAGTAGTAAAAGAAAAATGATTCAATAGATATATGTACCGAAATATGTTTACAACAAAAATATTAATTTATTTTGATACACTAAATAATTTTCTTAGTTTTTATTTATTTTGAAAATCAAGTAAAATTCAGTTTTTCCTCAAAATTTCCTTAATTCTTTAAATATCACTTCTCAAGGCAAGCTAAGGAGTTATATAACTCTTATAATTAAAGCCCGATTTCTAGTAATCACGATTTGGAGGGGTTTAATTATATTCAAAACTTATTTTATGGACTTCTATCAAAAATGTAATTAAAAGAATCATACTTAAATCGAGTGTTGTGAGACCACGCAGCAGCTACATCAGAGCACGATTCGTAGTTCGCACATTTTTCAAGGTTTATAACAGCATTTATGGATGAGGAACAATCAAAGTCTACTTGGGGCTGCTTCGGGATTCTGTGAACTTTAGGTACAGCAAGCAAAGCTGTGAACGCAAATGTTGATAAGAAAAGAGAAATCGAGAAGCAAAGTTTGTAGAGATATCTTCTCGGAGAATTTCCTCGTTTTTCAGTGAAAGAACCTACTAAAAGTGGAATTAAGATACAGATGAGTCCAGATGCCACATTTACCCATATTCCATGCCACATTGTCAGTCCTATTGTACGCATGTGCACGCTGAGGAAAGGGATGATGCATGATCCTCCTATACAATGAAATAAGTACAGTTAATATATAACATACATATCATTCTGATTCAAAATTATTTTCTATCATAGAGGTGTTTTTTAAATTGATAAAGCACTTGAAATCTGGGCTTTTGGAAAAAGAAGTATGAGTTTTCAAAAATCCTCCATGGAACAGAAAATTTGCACCGATTAACTATAAATAACAGCTTCTATTTACTCAGACTTTTTTGTATTGAAGTGTAGAATTTCATAGTTTAGTTCTCAATTTTCTCAAAACGATAATTTTTTTTAGTTGTGTCATTTTAAAACTGTATGTGAAATGCATTTTGCTGAAAATTCTAATATAGTCATTCATCCTACCAGTGGACATGCATTTTTATAGAGAGTAAATTTTAAAGTAAGTAAATAATCAGCAAGTATTTGCAGCTTTGTACATAAAAAAAATTAATTTGATAACTCTGAGATTTTTGAAACATGCTTTTATTTATGGTAAAAATGCGACAGTCATATAATTTTTTTGAATACCTCAAGTAGGGAAAAGTAATGAAGCTTAAAATCTTTGATACAATTTTCATGTTTTTTTCTTAAATCATTTTGGCTAATAATAGAAAATATGTTGCGTTTTTACTCAAAGTTTAAAAAAATGATTTGCTGTCAGAAATAAATTGTTCTATTGAAATCTGAATTATAGTTCATTAAAAATTTCTAAACATATTAACTTTAACTTAATTGTCACTGAAGAAAAATGAGTTTACAGGCCACATGAATTCGTTAAAATTGCCGTGATTCTCAATCGCTAAAAGCCACATTTTGCATTAGTCTAATAATACATATATATGTAAACAAATACATTTGAAATAGGATTCATTTAAGTTAAAAAGCACAAACTATTTTTATCCATAATTAGATGAAATATATATATATATATATATATATATATATATATATAATAATAAAAATTAGTTCTAAATTTGAAACAGTTTCAGTTCTTATTTAGTTAAAAATCTTAAAAAATGAATAGAATGTTAAATAGAGAGAGAGAGACTTACTTGTTTCCATTTTATTTTTTGTATAAGAACGTTTGGATTGATTCATATAATTTTAAACCATTTTAAAATGCAAGTTCCAATATCGTAAAATTTAGGATTAAACCTACAATTAGTTTCTAATTTGTCACAAAAATAGTATATTAGTTTATCTAATTACAAAACTTAAAATATTACTTGATCATTTATGATACTAATAACACTATATATATATATATATATATATATATATATATATATAGGTAAATTTTTATATAAATTTTAATAGTTGATATTTTAAAATTAACTTTACTAATTATTTAAAACTGACATTTAACAAAAATAAAATAATATTTTCTATTAATTTTACTTAAGAAAAACAAGATGAGAAAATGAACAAGTAAAAGAGCATAAAAAGAAAATTAAGTACATTGAGGATTATTACAGTGAAAGTGAAAGATTTCTTTTCTGTCAACACGTTCACTAGAAATCTGCCAAAAATTCTAATTTATATAATCTATTTTCTGATACTTCTCCATCAATTACATTTTTATATTAAAATGTTACATTACTTGTGGGTAACAGAGCGTCGTTAAGCTTGTGTGTCGTAATTAATACACCTACGCAACCAATTTCAACTAGAAAAATCAAACAAAATTCCGGATTTTAATTTTCTAAATGAAAAAATACTTATTTCAAACTTGGTCATTTAATTAAAAAATGATTTTATCAATAAATACAGAGTTTGTTTTAAAAAAAGGAATTTTGGCGCTTTTTTTAGAAAATATACTCTGTAATATAAAATTTTGTGAGGAAATTCTAATATATAACTAAAAGGCATTAAATTAAATTTAAAATTATTTGTTCTATCGTAAATATTTGTGTCTTTAGACATCGAATAACTAAAAATTTGAACGAGTTTAATATACTTACATGAATAAAACCTTCTAATTCATTAAAAATTGCTTTGAAATTAAAAAAAAAATTGTTATTAATGTATAAAAAATATGCTAAAATATATTTAAAATTTAAATAGTGCCAACAATATTACTTAATTATTGTTTATAAGCATACATATATGTGTATGGATTACATACACACATATATATGTATACACACATTCATGCATACATATATCTTCTTCACATCTTTATTTTTTACCGACGGGGGAGGGGGGAAAAACTACCGTCCTTTTAGAATTTATCGGTTCATAAATAGAAGCAATATTATAATGGTTGTAATAATATTTCATATATATATTAAGAACAGTCCTTTTAATATGAATTATTTTTCAATAATTGTTAAATAAGAAAATGCTGCCAGTGTGATATATCATCAAAATAAATTCTGCTGTGTAAAAAAAAAAAAAAAAAAAAAACATTAAATAGTTTTTTTCACTATTTTTTATTTCTCTTTCGCAGGAGTTTTTTCTTTTACAATTCTTAAGTCCATCAAAAAGTCCAGGCAAGCTCAAAACTGCTTAGGACCATCTTAATACCTGTAAATGAAGTCGCAGAATGTGTTTTGTGACTTGCATGATATATGAGAGTGTGTTTTATTCAAACAAAATAGGAGTGCAACATATTCACACACACACACACAGCGCTTAACATGATTTTGCTAATATAGTAACTTATCTAAAGCTTCAGCAAGGGCCACGGTATTCATACATGATGTCTTATGAACTGAAAGAGTGAGTGCAAAATGGCACTATTCTATAAACTAATTTTCGAAGCATGAATACAAATTGTTTAAGTAATGAAACAATTATTCACACAAAGGAATTGTGTGTTAAGTAAATTCATTGTGTGTGTGTGTGTGGCTTAAATTTATTTAAAATAATAAATTATCAATAACAATTCTCATTTCTATTTCAAAAATATAATGCTAGTGTTAAAGTATTCAAATGATTTTACATCAAAACTCTCCGGTTATTTATGAAAAGTTATTTTAAACTATCGGAGAATTCATTATTCTACTTTCGTTTACTGGTTTCAGCCTATATTTTATTTAGTTTCTTCGAAAACAGATTAACTCAACTAGGCTTTAGAAGTTCTCTATTTATATGTAAATTCTGGATATTAGATAAAATAATAGAAGGAAAAAGAAATTTTTAAGACCCCTGTTTCAGAATCCGAAAAGTGGGTTTTTTTATTTATGTTTATTAAACTTCAAGTGTGACTGTGTTTTCATTTTACAGAATCAGCAACTATTGACACATAATAATGTAAAGATTAAAGTACATCTTAATTTTAATGCTTTTCAAAATAACATATTTTTTTTTTAGATAGACAATGTTTGTAATTTTACTTTATGCACATGTTCTAGAGTTTAAAAAATATTTGGTCAACTGGAAAGGTCTGTTTGATCAATGACAATGTTGTTAAAACCATATTAGAGCAAGATCTTTTTCTGACAACATCGGCCATCACACAGAAAGCTTAATTTAGCTCATCAAACTATTGCGGATCCTATTCGGAAAATAGGTTTGGTGTGGAAACATTCAAAATGTGTGTTAACCTGAATTAAGTCAGAAGAATTTTGATGATCAAGTCATGTTTATGCCTATCTCTACTTGTTCGGAGCAAAATCAAGCGCTTCTTGTACTAGATGATAACTGGAAATGAAAGGTGGATTACCTACGAAAATGTAAGAAAAAGGGTATAGTGCTCGGAAAACGTTGCCTTTCCAACTCTAAAACAAATTTGGCTCTGAATAAGAGAATGTTGTGTATATGATGAGACATTTGAGGACCAATTCATCATGAGCATTATGAAAAACATGAAACTATGACTACAAAAGAAATATTAACTCGTACAAATATTTTCATTATTGAAATTTTAAGCATGCCTTAATAATAATAGGATAAATGTTACCTCCATAACAGATGAAGTTCATTACATTTAACGACACAAGTGATTTACATTCTGGAGTTATCATGTTGAACTAGAGAGGAAAGAATACCTAATAAAGAGAAAAAATATTTTAAAAATACTCTTGTAAAAAGAGAGAATATTGCAGGAAAAAAAATTCTATAATGAATAATTAGTTCATATAAAGAATTATAAGAGAGAGAGAGTAAGATGTACTACTACTACTAATAATAATAATATGAATATAACGTGTTATTATGAGCATTCATAAACATTTTACTTAAAGTATAATTGGAGTTGTTAATAAATATGTAGCTAAAATTTCACGAGATATTTTACCAGAATCTATATTAATGAAAAATTAATTGAATCGCAGACAATATTAATTTCTGAGATTGCCCATTAGCATTTTTTATAGAATATCAAATAGATATCATTGCAAATACTCAATTATCTACTAAATTTATCTTGTTGATACTAAATTTATCTTGTTTTCATTACCAACATATAGAGCTCTTATTTACTTAGAAAACTGTTATTAAAGGTAAAAGAAAAAATTTACTTTTCAAAAATAAATTATTATTGTTTTATGTTAATGATACCAGACGACCGATAGCGGAGTGGTTAGCGTCCCTAGCTTTGAAGCAGAAAGTCCTGGTTTCAAATCCTGGCTCTGGCTTCGGTGTTTTTTTTTTTTTTTTTTTTTTAGTGCTCTATGTGTTTTTCTGTATTCATTCACTTTCGTGGCGAAGTCAGCACACGTATTGAGTGCCCCACTGTAAAAATGCCATCAGCTTCACCCCTTATATCACAGAATAGGTATATCCTAAAAGCAGCCGGACGTTAGAAAAAAATGTTGTAATGATATTAATATAAATCAATAATAATAATCTATTTTTGAAAAACTAGATTGTCATTATTTTGTATAATTATACGATTACAATGCAAATTTTCTTATTCCCTTATCCTTTATAGTCCCATTTAATGATCCAAGCAGTACACCAACAACTCATTTTTGTTACAAGTGTATATATATGCGTGTGTGTTCAGAATTAAATTTTTATAACTTAAATAGAAGTAACAATGAAAATACTTCTACGTAATTTGAGGGGCATAAAAATCGTATATTAGAATATTTATAAGAATTCTTTTTCTTAAATAAATGATGTATTAAAGTTTATATTCTGTATGAAATTTCCACAGAAACAAATTTTTTTTTGGATGACATAACTTTAATCAAAAAAAGAGAAGATTTAAGTATGAATTTAAAATACTAATCTTTTGAATTTGATAATTTTTTTTTATCAATTTTAGTAGTATATTAATATTATTCTCATTTTAAAAATTAAATAAAATACGCTTAAAAAGTAAAAATTAAATTAAAAATTAAAGGAGTAAAATTCAAAATTTATAAAAATATTTAAGATATTTTTTGTAAAATGTTTCGAGATATTTTTTTATTCTCAATTTAAATCATCTCACTTGTTTTTTAATAAATATAATCCTATTTCTCAAATGATAATAGAAAATACACCAATTATTTACTTAAAACAATACCCAAAATATAGATTATGTTTAAGCAAAGTACTTACTTTTTGGCGAATCGCCGGGGTTTGTTTTCTGGATGCTCATGCACCGGCGTCGGTTCCGATGGCAAGGTTGTATTTGTGGTTGGCGAGAGTGTTCGCTTACCTATGGTGGACAGAAACCGGTTTCGGTCTCTGACGACTTTAGGGTCGCCACCTTTTCTGAAGGTTGGTTTATTGCAGGGTTATCTCACAAGGGATTGAGGAGGGATGCTTTTGTTTTTATTGTATCATTGGATTATCTCTTTTTCTGTAAGGGACGTTTTGTTTTGGTCATCGGACTGCTTTCGAGCGACGACCCGCTGATTGCAATTCCCTTTCTGGGGCGGTGGAAAAGTAACTTCTCCACCGCCCCAGAAACTTACTCGTTCTGTTACTTTTTTATTTCATAGAGCTCTCGGGAAAATTACTGTTCTTGAATGTGAGAGTGGGCGAGTTTTATGATGGTGTCTCTCGTTGTTGATTTTATATACGTGAAACATTATTTCAAATGAATTTTTTGTATCGCATTGGCTCAAAAGAAATTTCGTATCTGAAATAAAATCAGTCAGTTATAGTTATCACTAGGGAATACTATTTTATTGCCCTATTAATAATTACTTATTTTCGAAGACAAAAATCTTCTAAGGAATTGTTTTACAAGCCAGATGATAACAACTCCAATTGAAATTGGAAAATGATCTCTTATTACAGTTAAAAATAATTACAATTAATTTTGGTCATAAGTATTGCTTTTATAAAATTGCTTGAGTAAAAATCTTAATATGAGGAATGTTTTGCGTATGAAGTATTTTCATACATATTTTCTTAAGTAAAATTATTCAATAACTTAACTGAGAACTGCTTTACAAAAAATTCTAAACAATCAGAATCTTTTTTCTACTTACAATTACTTTCAAAGATATTACATTTTATTTGACACTGATTTCATTTTTTTTATCGATTTGGGTGTTAAGAAATTTATATTAGTTGCGAGATAAAAATAGCTTTGAAAATTATACCGTCAATCTTCTAATAAGCAGAAAAATGATAATATAAAGGAAAAAGAATGACAGAAGCACATAGCGCAATATAAATATGTTGATCAGCATTTTTTGTGTAAAGAGATAAATTTATTACATGTGAGACTTTTTATTCTTAAAATGAAACAAAAACATCATAGTTCTAAAATTAGGAAAAATTCAATCAAATGTTTGAATCTATAATCATCCTAAGAGCCTTGGATGATAAACAAAATGAGTGAATATGATCAAAATATTGCGTTTAAAAAGACAATTATTAAATTAAGTGCAGAACAAAATAAATATAAAATTAAAGCAGTGATTTGTAACGCAAAAATACATTTATTTACTAAATAGAATGCATTTTTACATTAAATTATTCACCTACCCATTATGCCTATACAATAATTAATATTATAGAATTACTAAATTGATAATAAAAATTTAGTAAACGTTATTAAATTTATTATTACCATTAAAAAATAAAATACATTTGTTAAAATAATGAAAATTTCAGTGATATTACTAAAGATATAAAATAAAATGGTTGAAAAAGAAGGGTTAGAGAAAATGTGTTTACTTATGAATGAGAGATTTTCATAAATAAAAGTCTTGCCTTATTTTTTAG
>CM057809.1:77487193-77667193 GCA_030067965.1 Latrodectus elegans
TCGAAAATAAAGGGAAGTAATATTTTTCAAAAATAGAACAGAAGATTGTTTACTTAATTCCATGAAAGAGCCACTTTTATTTTGAGATGAGCAAAAACAGCTAAACCCGTCGATGCGATAAATAGTAAACAAAACCGTAATTGTCAAGGTTATCAGAGTTCGATGCATCCATATTACGAAAAGTTTCGACATGACAGATTTGTTTATGAAACTTAAGTGCCCTGTGATACAAGAGGCATTTATTTCAATAACAATAAAAAGTTTATTGAAATCTAAAAACTCTTGAATCTTAAGCAGTATTCAAGACCACAATTATCTTCAGTAGTTAGAGTATTGTTTCAGTGACGTTTTAAGTGTGTGATAATATTTTCAAAAAATATTATGAAAATTGAAAATGAATTAATTACTTAAATATCACTTTAATTTTGATAAAATTGAAAGTTATTATCTTTGCAAAGAAAGCTAGTATTCTAGAATAAATGTGCTTAATAGAAGATTAAATGCGGTCACTACATTTTAAGCAGAAATTATTAGCATTTTAAATGTGATTTTAGTTGATTTCCTAATACATGAAAATGAGTTTAGAAAATTTTCTCTAAATGCAAAAATCGTTCATTCTCACGCAGGAAACTATTAGACGGAGCATTTTGAATCAGATTGCTTATTCTAAAGGAAGAATCTTCAAATGTTAGACCTTTTGAACTTTAGATGTTAAGAAACACCTGCGTCGGGAAATCGACGCATATTTCAATCGTGATTACGCGCAGCGAGCTATTTACGATGAATCATGTAAGAATCTCCGAATGTGATTTTGTGATCGTGATCTTTGCCACTGGCGATGGTAGGCGAATTTCATTTTTTGTCATACATATCAATTTTTGTTCATTATATAATCTTGGGGTAATTTCTGACACGATGTAGTAAATAGAATATTTCAAGCTGGAAATTTCTTGTGATAAGGAAGGGAATACAAGTTATACCACATTTTAATTCATAATCCTAGAAATGTTTTTAATTATGACCATGGTTGAAGAACAAAATGCATCTTCTGGTAGAGAAAACACACGTAAATTTAATAACGTATCTAACGGAATTCATATTATAATTGATAAAATGCTCTTAATATTTTAATACATATAGAAGTAAAGAATATTCAAATGTAGATTTAAGATAATACCAGTGAAGCTCAATTCAATTCAAATTTGTCAATCAAATTAGATATATTAAGCACTTACTTGCTTTATGTTGAAAGTTCCTTCAAATGTCCAGAACTTGTCGAATTTAAAGTTATTATCAGTTAAGATATAGCCAATTAAATCTTACAAGATAAGAGAACATTTTTTGTTTTTAAAAGCTAACAACTCATTGTGACAATATACAATATCTAACTTAATAATTTTAGTTAGTAGATGTCCTCTCTTATGGTTCTACAATGTATTTAGTTAAAGAAGTTTAGTTTACACGTGATGTTTATCGTATTAGATTTCTCTAGACAGTACAATATAATTTGCGCGTTTTTTAAGATTTCAATGATATTATTTTATTATGATGTTTAGCCGAAAAAATTTATTTGCATTTATTTTAGGCATTCTATGACATAAAAAGGGATACGTATATTATAAAGGTAATTAATATGTTAATTGCTGAATATATATATAAAAGCGGTAACACAGCCTCAATTATTGAGACTCCAACTTTCAAAAGCTGATTTCAATGCAGGAAAATACAAGAATAATCTCCTACGTTAATAGTACCAAGCAAACTATTGCATTTAAGCAAAACCGACATTCTTATGAATAATTTGCCTCTTTTTGCATTTCATTTGGGGGATTATCGTTGATATAATATATAACCTATCAGAGCACATAGTTCTTAAATTTTAAAGTAGAATAAACACACACACACACACACACACACACACACACACACACACACACACACACACACACACACACACACACACACACACACACACATACACACACACACACACACAATAAAATTGCTACACCAAGAAGGCGACATGTTACAGACGTGAAATTTATACGAAAGGAAGAAGGTGCTGTGATATGCAAATAATTAGCTTTTCAGCACATTCAGACAAAACAGGCGCCAGTAGCGACACCTACATTGTGTTAAAATGAGGAAATTGTTCAGTCGGTTCCTCATACACAAATTGCATTTGAACGTTGTTGCCTGGTGAAAAGTTGTTGTAATGCCTCGTGTAAGAAGGAGAAATGCGTACCAGCACGTTTCTGACTTTGAAAAAGGTCGAATTGGAGCGTACCGGGATTGCGGTTTATTTTATCGCAGTATTGCTGCTAGCATCGGTCGAGATCCAATGACTGTTAGCAGAATATGGAATCGATGGGTTCAAGACGGTAACACGGAACGAAATGTGTGATCTCAACGGCCACCTATCACTAGCAGCCGAGAAGACAGGCATATTATCCGCATGGCCGTAATGGATCATGCAACCACGTCACGAGCCGTGAGTCAAGAAACGGGGTCGTTTGGAAGACAACAAGTGTCTGCACGAACAGTTCGACGACGTTTGCAGCAGCATGGACTCTCAGCTCGGAGACCATGGCTGCGGCTTCCCTTGACGCTGCGTCATAGACAAGAGCGTTTTCAATGGTGTGATCAACGACGAACCTGGGCACACGAATGGCGAGACGTCATCTTTTCAGATGAATCCAGGTTCTGTGTACAGCATCATGATGGTCACATCCGTGATTGGTGGCATCGTGGTGAGCGCACACTGGCAGCGTGCATTCGTCATCGTCATACTTGCCCATCACCTGGCTGATGATATGGGGTGCCATTGGATACACGTCTCGGTCACCTCTTGTTCGCATTGACGGTGCTTTGAACAGTGCACGTTACATTTCTGGTGTGTTACGACCCGTGGCTCTAACCTTTATTCGAGACCTGCGAAACCCTACCTTTCAGCAGGATAATGTCCGACCGCATGTTGCCGGTATTGTACGGACTTTCCTTGATACGTGATATGTTCAGCTGTTGCCCTGGCCAGCACGTTCTCCAGATCTTTCACCAATAAAAAACGTCTGGTCAATGGTTGCCAAGCGACTGGCTCGTCACCAAACACCAGTCACTACGGTTGATGAACTGTGGCATCGTGTTGAAGTTGCATGGGCATCTGTACCTGTACATGCAATCCAATCTCTGTTTGACTCAATGCCCAGTCGTATAACTTCTATTATTACTGCCAGAGGTGGTTGTTCTGGGTACTGATTTCTCAGGATCTACCCAGCCAAATTTTTTGAAAATTTAATCACTTGTTATTTCTAGTATAATATATTTGTCCAAAAAATTTCATTTTGTTATCTGCATTTCTTCATGGTGTAGATTTTTTAATGGCCAGTAGTGTATTTGCTCTTCAAGTTATGCTCTTAATGATTATACAGACGGTCACAGTTAATATTGATTTTATGAGAGCAATTTGTAGTAAAAATATTAACTTATCAATTCCTGTTATGAAACCTTATCTTGCCTTTCATCAACACCATCAACATTTGTAAATGGAAAATGTGTTCTAAAATTTGTTAGCAATTTAAAACATTTATGTAAAATAAGAATACGCGGGCGCGCGCGTGAGTATCAAACTGCAAAAGTGAAATATTTAAATGATTAAGTCTAAGTGAGAAATTCATTTATCTACAAAATGAAGTTAAGTCTTACAGGGAAGCAAAAAAATCTGTAAAAGCTAAAGACTTACATTTATTCTTTTATTGAAATACTGGAATCTCAATTTGTAAATGGAATAATTAGAAATTGTGTCGTTGTAAAATATAATTATACTTTAGTAATTTGCTTAACAACAATCATAGTTATTCTATATTAGTTAAAAAAAATCTGCATCATTTCATAATAATGTATACAATATAATTATTTCATTAATATTTTAATAGAAAGAAAGGTAAGAGTAGAAGCCATTTTATGTGTTGGATTAATTATTAATTAATGTTTGAAATTATAAGATGATGTCTGTTAGGGTGGGTGCTTGGGAATTATCCCGGTTTCGTCCCTTGAGACACGTGAATATAACCTACTATCTATGAAAATGACTCCTGGAAAGCAATTTAAAGTTCATATTAAAATAAATTACAACTGTTTGTCTGTCCACTACGCGATACCAAAATGCCACACTTCATCAAACGTTGTAGCTGGAGAGAGGTGGCAGGCCAGTTTCTCAGCAATTTATTACTGAAAGTTTTTAAGTGGTGAGAGGTCTGGAGATCATGTAAACCAGGATGACAATAGAATATAATCTATATCAATTTAGGTAAGAACACTGCTTTTATCATGTGCTCTTGTATAATCTTGTTGAAAGATAGTGTTGTCGCAAGCGTCGAAGATGGGGCTCCATTACTTAACTTAAGGTGTCAAAAATGTGCGTATCGTGTATAGATTGGCTGCCTACCCATCATGTCAGAAGAAGAGTCTCTATGACGATACTGAAGGCGAATGCTTTGCTAGAAACCCCTTAGATACAGGTTATCAGCATCAGATACAGGTTACCTGTATGCTGAGCTGAAACTCGTCTGAAAAGACGAGTTTGTTTCTGAGTGAAAATTTTAATTTTAATTATTCGTATATTTTAATGGTTTCAGTGTTGACAGTCCCTGCTGCTCCAAATATCGTCTTGCATTGGGGATATAAAATACTTAACAACGATATTCGGCTATTAGGGTGTGCACTACGCAGTGTTAAAACGTCAAAGCACACCGTACGAATGAATACTCGGTTTGCTACAAACAAGCCCATTTTTTGACTAATAAAACATGATATAGTAGTATGGTGGTTTCTCAACTCCGACCTCATCTCCTCTTTGATATTAATGCTGAGAATGCATTGAGATCCTAGAGTCAATCAGTATGATCTTCAGTCACGTATCTATTTTATATTCACGTGCTACTGATTGGATTTCAAACAGTGTGAGTAGCTAGCTACATAACGAAACGATAATGCACACTTTAAACAGGTCACTGCCCGACTCTTGTTGGTAAATTTTTTTTTCCTCTTTTATTCGAGGAGTAACTCGATATTCTGAGAAATCTCGGACTTTGCGAAATATGATCTCTGAATGAATTTGAGTCGTGCTGGCAGCCGAATGGTTAGGGCTCTTGCCTTCGGTTCAAAAGTTCGTGGGTTCGAATCCCACCTTGGGTATGGATGTTTGTAGTGGTTCGGAATCCTCTTTAAACTATAGGTCCCGGTCTAATTAGCCCTCGTGTGCAAAAAATGACCGTTGAGAGTGACAAAACAAACCTAATCAAACTGAATGAATATGAATGGGAAATTCACTGCAGAAATATTGTTTATGTAATGCTTCATGTGTCCCGTGTGGTTTTTTCCATGTCGTCTAAATCCGCTGAAATGCTAATTATTTACATATTTTAACTTTTCTTCTTTTCATGAAATTTTGACTTTCGTAATAACATTCCTTCCTACTGCTTCCATTCGAATAGTAGTAAAATATGTAAAATAAGCAATCACGCACACATACACACGCACATTGAACTGTCTTCAATCGACAAAGGATTAGAACTGTTTTTCTGAGCTGAATATTTACGTATGTAACATCATTCGATTCAGTTTTCAAAGTTTTAAGTACTAAAATTTTACTATTTAACTTCTAATATTTTCTTTGTTATTTACAAAAAAAAAAAAAAAAATAAAAAAATAAAATAAAATAAAATAAAATAAAAAAAAGCTGTGAAAATAATATATTTTCAATCGAGTCTGAGTGACGCTACCCTTCCGGCAGCAACATTCCCCTCAGCAAAAAAAAGCGGCACTTCCCCTGCACTGGCATTTGAGATTTCCATTTGCTGATACAAAATAATTAATATCTAATCACCTAAATGTAACAGAACTTCAATTTTCATCACTGCATCAAAAGGACATTTCAAGCTTCCTGTAAATGTCTAAAAAAAAATACCTTTGAATAATTTCATGAAGCAAAATAGATAATTTAGTACTTAAATAGCAACCTTTTACGGAATTTCGAAATTTTAATTAGAACTAATTATATAACTTATTTTTTCCGTTAATCTAAGAATTCCATATTTTTCTTCTTTTCTTATTTGAAGATTTTGATTTTTCATAATTAACTAGTCATTAATCAAAAACTAATGATTGTATTGAGTGGATTTTTTGCAGCTTTAATCCTATAATTCCGGTGATTAAAATAATACCAAAAATATTTTTCTAACTGAAACTGTTGATTTTTAATTAATTTTAAAGTAAGGCCATGATTTGATTAAAAAATAAATATTTACATTTCTCAGCCACGATCTTTTCTTTTGGTTTGTCATCATACATTTAATTATTATTATTTAAGCTTGTTCTTTTGGTATATTGTGTCCTTTTTTATTGGGATTTGATTGGAATCAATATTTTTACAATATGTTAAGTACTTGATTTTATATTAATTTTTAAGTACTTGAAGAGAGAGAGAGATAGTGTTTTATTTGTTTTTCTCCCTATAGTTCTCTTCAATCTCACTCTTAGTTTTTTATGCTATTATCGTGTATATTTCTAAGTTCACTTTTAGCTTCTGCGCATGCTCCTTCCGCAGTTCGTATCTTAACCCTTTGGGCACTAATTATTTTTGGTTAATTAGCATATTAGCGAAATCTAACGAAGCCTGTATCTCAAGTGCTATTAGTCATAGAGACACAAGATTTTTTTCTCCTTGTGTATTAGATCCTTATTATCTTGTATTTTAATCTATTTCGAATTTTTGAATGCTATTTGTATAAATTTTGGCAATCAGTTCAACAATTCCTCAAGATCTATTTGATTTTAGGTCCAACTTCTCAGTTATCTTTCTACTTCTACATTTAAATTTATTTACAAAATAATCACTTCAAAACGTGTTATTAGTAATCTCTAAACAAGATTTAAATATTAGTTCTTCCATACTAACTAAGCTATCTATAAAATAAAGAGCTATTTGCTTTATAAATTAAATAATTTTGACAATTTCGATTTACCCATCAGCATTATTCATCAGTCAAAATATATAATTAAAGAAATAAATATGGATCATCCAGAGCAGATTGATTTTCCTTCTACCACTCGAACCGAAGAAACAGATAATTATTCTCTCAAACCTTGGCAAGGAACTAGAGCAAAAAGAATTTTAATCCAAGAGACAAGAATGACAACAATGCCTGTAGTAAACTTAAAGTTAATTTATATTATGAAGATGATGTCTCGCCTTTCATAGATAAAGAACCTAGCATCAATAAAGACAATGATAATAACATATATTATAACGATTAAAAACATGAAAGTAAAATGTTGAAAAAACTCAGGATGATAATTTGGCAACAAAAATTTTCGAAATACGTATTATCGGAACACAAATGTTGAGAATCAGACAGAATTCTTAATCATCTAGAAATTTTAGTGAAATTAAATAAAAGAAAACCACACACACGAAGCATCTCTGAAGAATCAAATAAGAAACTCTCTACTCAAAATTACCTTCATGAATAATTTTCAAACATCAACACTAAACTAAATGAGACTTGCGAAATGCAATCAGCATTAGAAATATCTATCCCCGAAGAAGAGAGTAAACCAAAGAAGAGTATCCAAAAACTACTATACAGTGAGGTATTAAAGAAGGGAATGGAAAAAGAAAAAGCTACCACAGTCATAATTCTGCCCAAAAAAGGTATCTCTCCAGAAATACATGAATTAAAGCTTGTTAACTTTTCCTGCTCAATTAAACCAAGAAGGATTGTTTGGTGTAGATTTACAACTAAAATTCTTTGTAAAAATGAAACAGACAAATCAAAATTGATTCAACAACTTACCGCAGAAGCTCACACCTTAGAAGAACCAAGACACCCAAACAAAAGGATTATTCTACTTTATATCCCAATTTCAATCAGAGAAGAAAACATCATCAAAGTATTGGAGGATGAAGTACAGATAACAAGATTAGACAATCCCATAAATATAACAGAAATTAGAGCGCACAGATACAAACAAAAACTTCACCATGTAGAAGCTGACAAGATAATGACGAAGAAACATACTCGTAAACAAAAATGACTTGTTCTTCGGAAAGTAAGTGTTAGGCCATTCAAAAATATACGAAGATGCTACAACTGCCAAAGCTTTGACCATATTGGCCGATATTGAATTTCAAAACCATTTTGTGGGAAATGCAGCAAAAACCATAGCACAGAAAATTGCAAATTAGCGTTAAATTGCTGTATCAACTGTAAAGAAGCTAATAATAAAGGAAACAACTATCCAATAAATCACCCAACCTATTTCAGAAATTGTATCTATTATAAAAGTCTAATTAACTATCAAAACCCAAGAAAACAATAAAACTAATTGCACCACAAAGACACTTGTAAGAATGGAATGCAGTAATCATTAGACAACTGCAAGCCCCAGTAATTTCATAGAAACTCATACTCTACCTAACTTTCTTTTTCACGTCCTTACGTTGGCTCTTGCGAGCATAATAAGTCATGCAGTCCAATAAAGAAATGAAGTATCTCCAGGAGTGGAGAGCGTCTTGAAATGTGAAGAAGTGCGGGCAGAACATTTCCAAAGATACTCTACCTAACTTGAAAATCTTTCAGATAAACTTAAGAAAATCAAAACCTCCTACAGATTTCTTACAAGTCACAGCTGAAAAACATGATGTGAAAGTTTTTCTCTTTCAAGAATCCTACATCCTGATTGAAAGAATTTTTGGTATTCCTTCGGCATGGACGTACTGGACTTCGAAAAATTGCAAAGTCACCATTATAGGTACGATGAGGGATTTAAAGCCAATTTTGGTTCATACCATTGAGACGACAATTATAATTAAAATTAATTGATTCCGAACCATTTAATATTATTTCATCATACAATCCACCACCAAACTCTCGTTCCACCGACTCTGTCCCAAACGAAATTTCACTCACTCTTAATGAATTAGATACAATTGTCAGAAAAATACAACCAGAAAATTTCCTCATCGGAGCAGTTCTAAATGTCCACGTGTTAACTGGGGTTATCAACATAATGATGTAAGGGTACTCGTACAAGATTTTATTAAGTCTAATAACATTTTTTATCTAAATAATACAAACTTACCACCTACATATCTTAATCGATTACAACAAAGTTATCCTTATTTAACTTTAGTATCTAATTGAAACTTAGCGAATACTATAGACTAGAACGTTTTAGAAGAAGAGACACTCAGCGATCATCGATACATATCAATCACACTTAACAAAGTTACCAAATGCTTGAAGATAAAAAGATACAAGACATCTTATGGAAACCACTCTAAATTTTTAAACCTGCTCAGTCCTTATATTCAAGATTTCCAAAAGTATATTGATACAGCAAACACAAATACTAAACTAGAAAACATAACTTCAAGACTACAATGTACAATAATCAAATGCTGCTCAAAATCTTTCAAAATAAAAAAGCAAAGTGTTAAACCTACTTCGTGGTCTTTATTACTGGAAATTTAAAAGAAAGAATTCAAGGCCATAAGGAGAAGAATTCAACGAGGCCAACAAAATGGAAAGGACAGTGCTGTAACATTTATAAAAGCTAAGTGGCTTCACATAATAAATTAATTAGAACTGCCAAGAAAAATGCGCGGATAAATATCTGCTCTGCAGCAAAAGACCTATTTGGGAAAGTATACAAATCAGCGTTCAACAAAAGTATTCCACCCTCCAACCTTTTTAACCCATCTTCAAACATACTTAAAAGCTCTCAGCTGGACACAGAAAATGAGATCCATGAGGATCTCTTCCCAGAACATCCAATTCCCTTATCTTTGCAACCACCTTTTGATATTGAATTTACTCTGAATGACATACTCTTTAGCCAAAAGGAACTTGCACGAACAATAAAGTTTCTACCAAGGGGTAAAGCACCAGGATTTGATGGAATAGATAAGACAATCCTTAAGAACATATATAATAGCTTTCCAGACCTTCTATACAAACTCCTAAACAAATGCTTACATATGTCTTATTTTCCCAATTGTGTCTTAAATTGGCATAATTATATTATTTCATAAAGAGGGCAAAACAAATATGATGTTCAGTCTTATAGACCAATCTCTCTTCTACCTACTATTGGTAAAATCTTAGAGGAAATAACAACAAAATGACTTAATTATTACTTGGAATCTACTGGCTATTTTAATTACAACCAATTTGGCTTTCAATTGGTTGTAATTAAAATAGCCAGTAGATTCCAAGTAATAATTAAGTCATTTTGGTCAAGGCAGATCAGTGGATGATGCTCTTATGACACTCATTAATAAGATTAACTTATGCAGAGCTGCAAAATTACACACTGCCGTAATCACGATTGATATCAAAAGAGCCTATGATACAGTTCAACATTACAAATTAAAACAAATATTAGAAACCACAAAATGTTATTACAACATTAAAAATTTACTTAACAGTAATTTCGAAAATAGAAGAATCATAATGATGGTTTAGCCAGCAAGGAAAAAACTATTAGTTGCTCACGAGGCTCTTGTAGTGGTCCCATTCTATGGAATTTAAATACATATATAGCCCTTAAAAGAACTGGAGTGATATAGGAAAACAACATGATCCAGAAAGAATGATACAACTTTAGGCATTTGCTGATGATTTCACTTTCATGGTAGCGGCAAAGAGTAAGAAAAAATTGGGAAAAGTAGCAACAGAGGCACTGGTTCATTTTAAAAAATGGTCAGATGATAATTTTCTTCAAATTTCGCTAGAAAAACCAAATATATTCTAATAGCAAAGCTTAAATGTGGTCCACGAATTTTTTTTGGAAACAGCAGAGTGATAAGAAACGACACAATTAAGCCTCTAGGAGTAATAATTGACAAAAAGTTAAACTTAATAGCACATCTAAAATCACAGGCCAATAGAGCTACGGTCTTACTGCAAAAGCTGTTAAGAATAACAGGAAACAATTGGGGAATTTCCCAAAGACACCGAGTCTTACTATATCAAACTGTAATAGAGAGGATGTTGGCGCATAGGGCAGCAATTTGGGGAACGCCATTAACAACAAGGGCAAAACAATCACTTCGAATCAAAGGAGATTTCTGCCAAACATCACTGGTGCGCTTAGAACGACTATTACAGCAGCTCTTCAAGTTATAACTGGAGTACCTCCTCTCTACCTAAAAATAGAAGCCGAGGCAAAGTTGATAAGGCATGCAAGGACACAAGGTCCTTGTGAAGTTGATCCTATTCTTCATGCACCAAATTTGATTGAGAAAGTTATAAAAGAAAAAACAATGCACCCTGGAGTCTTTAATATTGAGAGCAAAAAAAGAATACACGAGCAAAACCATATACCATGTTACAATGAAGGCTTTCTAACAATTTTCACAGATGGCTCAAAAATAGAAAAAGTTGGATCCGGAATGGTAGTATACTCTGAACTCGGATTACAAAGTACTTAGAGTACTGGACTACAACCCAAGAGCACAGTATACCAAGCTGAAGAATATGCTCTGCATAAAGCCATTAAAGTAGCTGCTTCACAAACTCTTCCAACAAACATCTGGTCAGATAGTCAAGTTTGCCTTAAATCTTTGTCTAATCTTCTTAACAAATGTTCTATGGTACGAGAAATGCAAGATCTACTAACAACAGTAGATAACATCAATATTCGTTGGGTAAAGGCCCATCAAGGTACAGAAGGAAATGAGACAGCGGACAGACTTGCAAAAGCGGCTGCACTATCAAGTAATTCTTCTCAGGTTCTGCCATTACCACGTTGTCGCACCAAATATTTATTTGATAATTGGATAATGGATCGTTGGCAGGAAGATTGTGATAATGTAATAACTGGAAGAAATGTTCACGAGATGATACTAAAAGTTAGCAGGAAAACCCTTAACTGGACTAGGAATGAGGTACTTTTCTTAACGGGCCATGGACCATTTCCACCTTACTTCCACAGGTTCCACATTTCTGATTCCAAAGATTGTACTTGTGGAAAAGAAGGCAATCCACTTCTTGACAACTTGCTCCTTAACATTATCCTGGCATTTAGCCATACCCAGCGAAAATTGGAAGATCCTCTGGTAGAAGAGAATTCGGAGAAATCGTACAGCGAGAGCAAAATTAAATAAAACAGTTGAATTCCTAATAAACAATGAAAACTTAGTTTGTTGGATTGGGAACTATTCTACCACTTATCTAAAACATGTTTTGACCAAAGTAAGGCTCTGTGTTTGTAAATATCAAAAACTTTTTGAATATGATTTATAAATTTTAATTTATAGTCAAGAATTTTGCAAAATTACAATTTTTATGTTAACTGTATATTATTCATCATAGACTCCATTATATTGTCATCTTGTGTTCATCTTTACAATTAACCGGAATTTGATTGCATATTTAAAGATATATTGTCAGATAATCATGTTCATCTGTTTTGTAAAAGATTTTTATAATGTCATTTTTTAATATATTTTTAAATAAAAGTCCCAGCAGCTTCCATTAAACTGAAAAAGCTCCTTGAAGTTAGGTACAGGGAAGTTCGCTGGTGTCAATACAATTATCGTGATGGTAAATGGAAAATGTTTAAAATTTTACGATGTCACGTATCAGAAATACTGCAAATTACTATTTAAATATTGCATATAAAATGAAATAAAGTTAGCTGTGTTTTGCAGAATTTGAATTGTTTTCTCTTGAATGTTTGCGTTGCAGATTCAGAATGCCTCGTAAAAAATTATACTAGAATGTTGCTACATACCATCGAAAAGTTGGATACCTTACTGAGTGAAAAATAGTATGATGACCACTAATATGATGAGTTTCACGTTGCATAGTTACGATAAGTTTATTTTGTAATTACATGTGGAATTTTCACTATTTAGATACATAATAGATGAAAATATTCGGAAAAATAATGTATTAAAATATGAGATGCAATACTTTATATAAGTTTTATATAAATAAATATAAATGATAAACTTTCTAAAGTAAAATAAAATATTACCAGTGGTCTTAAACGAAAAATGTCAGAAATAACTTTATTAACAAGCTTGACTAATAATATGATGCTTAACCCTTATATGAAAACAAAAATTATATGACAAATTATTTTAAGATAAAAATTATTAATTAAAGCTAAAAATTGAAGAAGCAAATTATTTTGAGTAAAAGTGTTTTTTTTGATAATCATCCTGAAAGATTTGATCATGCGAATTAAATATATAACATTAAAATATATAAAAAGTTCTTTAAATAGAATTTATTTTGTTAAAGTTATGAAGCGAAATGCGGAATTCTTAAATCTATTCTGGAGCTTAAAAATTATGTGCAAGGCTTAAGCATGGCGAGCCTTAGAAAAACAAGTGATATATATCACACAAAATTGTTTTTAATTTCTTTTATTTCGTATTTATGGCTTGGAAGAAATAAGGGGTTAACTCAAGCGAGAAACAAAACATAGACGGAGGTAGGTTCTTTTCTTCTTTTGAGGTAGTAAAAATTCCTTATTTTTTTAACATTTAAATTTCTTCAATTGGAGAGAAAATATTTGAAGCGTTGGAAAAAACTATTTCTTTCACGTGGGAATTTGAAGATGATAGTTTTTTTTATTTTTCTTAAAGAGGAGGTGCTGTCAGTCGCATTTCTTTTATTCAAGCAGAAATTAAGCATTGCACTATTATAAATAATTAAGGGATAAACTATTTCGAGAAAAAAAAAGAGTAGTATATTTTGGAACAAAATTCTTATAAGTCTAAATATATAATATTCTCACTATCTAAGTAAAATACTCTGTTTTTAAAAGGCATTTCATACACTTAATAATGACTCTACGTGATAACAGTGACTAATCACTTCAAATGATTATATCAATACACTAAGATCAAAGATAATGCAAGATATAAAAGCAGCTTTTAAAACACTTTAAAATGATATCTTTGAAACAGAATTTGTAAAACTAAAATATAGCAATGTCGGGAAAAAATGGCGGTTAAACTGGAGTTTTGCATTTAAACACAACTTGTGTTTTTAATAACTCGTTGAGATGTTTATACATATTCTAAATTCCATATTAAAGTAATACCATCCCCTGATGAAAGTAACTTAGTAATTACATCATTACAGAGACAGAGAACAGAACTCCTCATGGCAGACTAATTTAGAATCTACATTGTACTTTTTTTACTCACATGTTATTTAATATAGGAAAGGATCTGTTGTCGGGAGACTTTAATATCATATATATTTTTTTCTTATTCGTTGTTTTCTTCTTTAAAGTATATGTGAAATTGTAGTGTAATTAGTATCATTTAGCTTAATCAGTTCCATGTTTCCTCGCACTTTAAAAAAAAAGGGTGGTTCTTATGTGATTTCTGTTTACGTCCTTTTTTGTTTGTATTATTTCTTTATTATATATACTTGAAGATAAAGTTAAACTTATATTTTAGACTTGTAGTTAGCTGATTTATCAAAATTATAATTTCATTTTTTATTTTACAGAAATGAACTCATTTGTGTGTTTTTTCACTTTCATTTATACTCCTGAGATAGAAATTGCTTAATTTTTGTTTATTTTTCTGCATATTATCTCACATTTCCGACAGTTAAAATAAATATTAGAAAAAACAATGAACTTAAGTATTCGTTAAAAGTATCTTGATTATAGACGCATAACAAATATTTTGATAAAAGATTTTATCATTAATTTAATGAAACAGAAAGGATTAATTTAATAAGGATTTTTCTGAACAGTTGGTTTTTGATTTGGAAAATCTGATAAATATACATTATTAATCATTTTACTATGTGTAAATATATTTAAAAAATCAAAAGTAGTTTTTTAATGTTTATTCAATTGTTTTTCAATTTATTAATTTTAAATAATGATTTTTATGCTCAAGTAAGGTAATGTATGATACTTTAGAGAAGGGCTATGACAAAAATTTGGAAAACAAAGAGTAATTATCATCTGGCCTTTTTATTATACAAATGTGTGTCTATAGTTTTCATAAATATTTCTAATTACTAAAAAATTACATTTTATGCGAATAAACAGAATATTTTTGTTTTGCATTTTAATTTTTCGAATAGGTTTTTATTGAAAGGATACGCTATTTCCTTTCATAAAAAATATTCCATAATTTTTCTCACTTGATATACTATGATAATATTTAAAATTTTCAAAGATTTTTGCTGCAAATTTTTCAATGAACTGCATAGAATATACATACGCTGCAATTTGCACTATTTTATTAATTTGTTTCTTAACATTCCCATAGTTATATAGCATTTTAAAATTTGCTCTCAACAGATTAGCTTTACAGTTAACACTATATTGGCTATCATAATTTTAATTTAATAAATACAGTAATTTGTAAAATATATTTTATTTGACTATTAGCATCAATTAAAAGGAAAATATTAAGATAATTTTACAGCACTCTTAGATTAATGCTATTTCAATATGAAGTAACTTTAACTAAAATATGCATTTTATATGTCAACGTAAAAATATAATTAAGGGAGTGTTTTTTGAAGTATGTTGATTTTAATATAAAAAATGTATAGGCTTAATTTATAATCCCCTGCTTAAGGGTTTAAAGAGGATGCTTAAGGAAGGAAGAAAAAATCCTCTGTTTAAGGAAGATAACTGGATGAACAATTTTTAGAAAAAATGCATCCATAGAAAAGTTTTCACTCGAAAATTTTAAAATTTTCCCTCATTCTGCAAAGCTGTGTTTCTATATATGTAAATAATTTTCATATATAAGAAATGTATTCATCTTCATTGGATATGAAGCCTAATATATGCATCTAAAAATAAATTAAAAGTAATTGCATATTTATCATTCTCTTTTTTATTTAATGCGCGATTAAGATATTAAAAGAAGTAGGTTAATGCGAGAATTGCTGAAAATTCTAGAATTAATATGAAACCAAAAATAACTAAAGTTTGGTTAATAAAGTAAGGTAATATAAATAATTTCAAAGCCTTTAAATCGTGATGAGGTATTAATACCTCATAGCAGCCACGTACCTGAAGACAGTTGTCAGATATTTATTCATCTGCACTATTATATTTCTAAGAAAGATTTTTTCTTGATAACGAGCGGTATTTATGTGTGGAAAAGTCAGGTAAGATCCGAAGTGGCGATCATCAACAATAACAGGAGCTTTTTCTTTTCAAAGAGTACGGCCTACTATCAGATTGTGACCAATCTCTAAAACATATATTGATTTATACTGATTTATATGTATTCGAATAAATACTTAAATAAATATGAACAATTTTGCTGGATACAAATACATTTTCGCTTAAAAAACCCAAATATCAGTTAAAATAAACCAAAATAAACATCTGAATATTCAATAATTTTGGCAATTTTATGATTAAAGAAAAACGGATTCTTTGTCTACGAGTTGCAAATGTTTTAATAAGGATCATAAACTAAAATAATAGGTAATTTTTTTTTTAAGTTTTTTTTTTATTTGTAAAACATAGTAACAACACTATTTGAGACGAATATTTTTCAATGAATATAATTCTATTTTTTATCTTGACAAGTAAATTACTGAAATATTTGTTTAACAATTGTTTTTCAAATTCTAGCATTTTTGCTTTTTACAAATTTATTGCTTAAGAAGTTACAAAAATAATTTTATACCATTATTTAATAATTTACCTATTAAAACACACACACATACATAAAGTTACGTTTTCTAATCAATCAATTATTCAAATCAATTTATTAAGTTTATAATTAATAAAAATTATTATTTATCATTGGAGTCCGATGAATTTTTATGAATGTTTATTTTGTTTAATTTTTTTTAAAGTAATCCAAATATCAGCTAAATAATCCAAAAATAAATGAATGTTAAAAATAGTCTGTTATTTGGAGTGCACAATTTGAAGATTTTAATTGCTTATGTAAATCTAGATAAAATAAAAAATAAATGAATACATAATAAAAAAAATAGTAAAAATTTGTTCCAACACAAAATTCTTAATAAAATTTTTGCCTCATATTTGTGCTGCCATCTAGGAATTCTAGCTTACACTAAAATTCCATTCCCGGATTTATTTGAAAAGGTTTTCTAATTTAAAATACATTTCAAATACTATAAAAGCTATTTTATGGATATAAGATCACTTTAATAATGCTTTATAATGAAAACAAAATGTATGATATATTTTCATTAATTTAAAATGATAAAATTTTTATTTTTATTTTTGAATTAATAGAAACATTTGTAATCAACGTATATAGAAAAAAACAATTTCTTTTAAATATTTTATTTAACTACATTTTTTAAATAAAAAATTATTATTAGTTCATTATAAATATTATATTTGTGAAAGCTTAAACTTTACTAATTTATTTTTATAAAACAGAAGTTAATTTTTTGTCTATTCTTATCAATGAATGAAAATCAGTTGTTACAGCAATTTACAAAATCTCTTACGATGAACTAACACAAAAATGTTCAAAAATTTATAATATTATTTATAGAGAGTTTGAAAATAATAAACACATAAAAATAAAAGCATAAGATATCAAGTGTTTCACATTCTTTTAATAAAAGGTATTATAATTTTAAAGTTAATTGAGAACTAAAAAGTTGTGGTATATTTTACTTACTACTCTTTATTATTTTAAGCAATATAACTAAATGAAACATTAACTATTTTATAATTTTAAAACACAAAAAATTATGAGTTATTAAAAACTACTTATTTACTTTAGTTGAAAAATTATTTGATTTTAATATTTATTCATATTTTTTGTACGAATTTATTTTACGTATCTTTTTTTCAAATATAATGTTTGTAAAAGGAGTCAGTTTCTGCTTAATATAAATTGTATATATTTTAAAATTATTTACTATTCACAATATTGTAATTTTCAATTAAAAATTATGAATATTATCAGTTAATAATTTCATATAATATAAATATCCTATAAAAAAGGGTGAACTTTTCTTTTGCAAAATTACTTATCACAAATTAATAATTGTCAATAATTAAATTAAATTAACAACCAATACAGAAATACCAATACTTTGGGCTAAAGGAAATTAATTCAAATTTAAAATAAGTAACATTATTTTAGATTTATTGTATAATATCAGTCATATAAATGATACTGAAACAACATTATTGGTTCTCATATTAACGAATTTTAAATGCATAAGTAAATTCGATTTGAACTTAAAGCTATTTTCTTATCTTAGACTTATCATTTAAACTATGAAGTTGAAATTTAATGTTTCATATTCGTAGTTTAAATGATAAATCTCAGATAAAATTTTTTTAATGAACTAGATTTGATAAGGAATAACGAAATGAAACATTGATGTCAAATTTCACATATTAAATGAAGGATTTTCACAAAACTAATTTATAAAATTAAATATAATTCCTTAGAAAATATTTTAATTTTCTTTAATGTAAAGCCGAAAAAAAAGCAATTAAATTTAATTTTAGTATATTTCACGTCCAATAGAGGGCTCTCAGATATTTTTATCGCTTTGAACAAAGTTGTAAATCCACGATAACGTATATTTGATATAATTCGTCTATATAGCTTTTTCTACAATTTCTGTATTTTTTACAATTTGATAATAAGCGCTAGAAATGATGATTGATTGTAGGACGCACTAATATTTATCAGGTCAAATCAAGAGTAATAAGAATTCCCAATTTGTGATTAAGGAATACCCTCTTAATATATCGAGCAATGATAAATAAACGCTACGCATCAAAATTGTTTAAATAGAAATAAATAATTAATTTTTAGTTGAACTTTTATTTTTCAATTATTTTTAAATTTCAAATTAAGGCTTGCAATTTCCCTCCTGAGATTAGGTATTTTAAAACTGGTTTTCCAAACAAAAAACCACTCATTCTAACTCTTTTAAACCACTTCTGCGTTAACTCTTAGAACAAAAACAAGTTTCAGTTATGATACATTTTGGAGTTTCAATACTCAGATTTCAGAAACAGGATAACAAGACATTAGTTTTTCTTCTCCATTTCATAAAGTCTTTTGTTCATAGACGAATACATTTTATCAACTTTAAATTAAAAAAAAAATGTATATAATGTAAAATAAAGTAATGAAGATCGCAAATGCAAAATTAAATTTAGTACTGTTAATAGCTCACTTAGTGCGATTAAATTAGTACTACAAACAGTTCAATGACAATCAAGCCAAGCCACAGTCATTTAATATTATTCACCTAATATCAGAACTAGGAACAATAGCAAAATAAATATTTACTCTGCATTGTAAAAATTGATTGTTTTCGAAAAATTTTATAATTTTCAAATTAAGAAATAATTTATTCTACTGATTATTAAAAATTATATTTAAGAAAAAAAAAAAAAAAAAAAAAAAAAAAAAACATGATAACAAGCATTAAAAAATGGCATTTTATGTAAATTAACTCCTAAAAGCAACTGTTTTCATGTAATCATTACGCAATTATACAAAACATGAATAATCCACAATCGGCATTTTAAAAATACTATTTAAGGGCGCATTAGGTTAATTAACTTCGAATTTTATTTCCGTCACATTAATTAGATTAATTTGAATTGAAGATATTAATACCAAATCCACAATTTAAAAGTATGAAATTGTTAATAATATTAATGAGAATCGTAATTTAATAAAACTTGAAGAATCAAATATTTTTATTTCACGAAAAAAGTGTTAAATTATAGCACAGAGAATATGTAAATGAATGAAGTGAAAAAACTGTGAAAGTTATCTATTAATGAAACTTAATGATAATATTATAAGACCGTTATCAATATAAGTAATAGTTTTCGAACTTCAAAAGAAAAAAAAATCTTTTTTTAAATATGAAAAAGCTGATAACTATATTATTTCTTACTTGATTTATAGGAATAATCAATGGGGGATTATTTTATTCTATTAATTTAATTTGCGTTTTTAAAATGTAGTTATGTTCTTGAATAAATATCTTCCTAACATTAGATGAACAGTGTATTAAATCAATAGCGATTCAAGTCCTTTAAAATATTCTTCTAATATACTTTTAATATATTTTATTCGCATAATTTACTATATTCGAGCTTGAAAAATTCCTGGTTAATGTAATTTTTGGTGGTAAGCTAATTTAAGCTTTTACTACCATACTAATTTTTTTTAATTACGAGTACTAAATTAAATTGAAATTCTGTTCGACGTTTAAATGAAATATTAGCGTAATTCGAAAAAAAAATTGATTGTTGGGTATTAAAAACCAATCATTCAAGAAATAAATATCCACGATGTAGGCTGAAAAGTTTCTGTGTTTTTTGAATGTTATATGTTTGAATCAATTATATATAATAATAAAAAAATCAATAGGATTTGTGCAATTTTTAAATTAAAACTAGTATATTTACTTCTGAATGTGTCACTGATTATGATTAACAGAGAAAATCATAATCGTTTTTAGATTGTTTTAAATTTGTAACAAATATATTCGCATTAGTTGGTGTGTGGCCTACTCAATTACTGTTGACATTGATCGCCTCCAAACTGTTTGTCGTCGTCTTGTTCGAAGGTGCGTATAATTTGCGAAATTGGATTAATCGATGTTTCTATCACAGAATCCACATATCATTAAATTGACTTAATATAGAACAACTTGATCTCGTAGCATGGAACATGGCACGCTAATGTCAGCTGACACTCATTTTGGGGTAGAACACGCTATGTCGCATCGTAAGAAATTGGCTGCTCCAGTTTTATAAGCTTAAACGTTGATGCAAATTAATAACGCACTTTGCTGAAAAACAGAGAAATATTTGCTTGGTTAATGATTACTCTTTTTAAGAAACAAGGAAAGAATATCTTACAATTTTTGTCTTTTTTAATTTTTTTATTTACTGGATGATATCATTTACGTGAATTAAAGGCATCAATATCATTATTATGTTGTCTTCTTATATTAAAACACATAGATGAATTTTTAAATAATTATTCGGATTTATGCTTCAATTTTGATGACATTGTTGACTTGAATTTTCAATTTTATCACATTGCGAAGAGCGAATAATCACTTATTCTTCTGAACCAAATAGATACATTCTGATTATGTTGTTTTAACAGAAATATTTTAAAGCGAAAAGAGCTAGGTTTACACATTTTTGGGGAAATAGGTTTGAAATGTTTCGAGTTATCATCTTCCAAGAAGCGCTTTTGACAGTATGTTGTGGACAGATAACGGTTGGACCCATTATAAAGCATTTTATCATCCACCGTGCAAATTGCTCTTTTTTGGAGGATTTTTTTTATTATTAGTAGGAAATGTTCACGTGTCACAAAAGAGGAAACCCGAAAACTTCTAAGTATCCATTCCTACAGACAACACACAACGACAGCAGAAGTTTTTAACACAACATCCATCTATCGTTGTTGCTGGGATTGAATTCTGAACCTTATTGCTCAAAAGAGCACGGTCTTACCACTAAGCCATGCTGGGCCCCTTTCTACGAAACATTCGTTCGATTCCTTATAAAAATTCTTCGAGTAAATCATATTATAAATATTCACACTAGACATAATCTACTAAGCAGTACCCTACATGGTATAAATTGAAATATATATGAATAGAGACAAATAACCAAAAGCTTATTAATTCAGTAATTGAATTTGTAATGTTTTAAAGTAAAAGATGTAAGATGATATTTTTGGGATTGATGCAGTGAAACTTAGTATAAAAACTTATTACACACATCACTGATTAAAATATGCAGTTGCAAAATTTAAAGTAATAAGTCAAAATGAAATATTTGTGCTGCTTTTTTGTTTTGTTTTTTATTGTCATAACACTTAAGTATAATATGCAACATACTTAAAAGCATTTTACAGGCTAAATATGTATGTACCCTGAAAAAGTGCTCGACACGTTTAAAAAGCTAAAATCTTTTTTGGAAAATAATTTTTTCCTGCTATTTTGGAATAACCTATATTTGAGATACCACGTGACAACGTGATGTTAAATATAGGTTGCTTTATGTCATATCAGTCAGTAAAATAAATCACTAAAACCAAATTTATGTAGTTTAATTTAATCAAATTGCAAAAGTTTTAATGAGCCACTGAAATTATAGACTGAGAATATATTGATAATGATTAATGAGCATTTTTCCTGAAAGAATATAATTTAATAAACTATATTTTTGTGATTATCATTATCATAAATGGATCCCTTATGGGTAAAAATTTAACATATAAAAATGTATCCTTTTAGTTTTTGATAGTAAGCTCATAATTTCTATAAAACATTTATTTGATTCTTTTTTAATATTAACTCTCTACTTATTTAACTTATTCCTTTTCACCCAATACTCATGGTTATATTTAAAAAAAAAATAGTTGTTTTTCATATTTTCACAAACTCATTCAAAATGCGAGAATCTTTGATATATGATGATATTAAAATAAATTTTCAGCATTTTTCTTAAAACATATTTTGTGAAATTTTTTTCTGCACTTCTGTTATTCTTGCTCATTTTCCTTCATAGAGTTATTCCTCTTATTTTATAACTTTCGTGAAAGTCCTTTGAATGTGCAAATGTAAATAAACAATTGTTGATTCACACACACGCAAATGAAATTAAAATTACAAGTTTTATCTCATTGAAATAACAAGTTTTTTTTTATCTTAGAATTTTACAATAAATAATGTTGGTTAAAAATAAATATTATAAAAAATCACTAAAAAAAATGTGGTGGACTCATAGCTTCTCAGAGGAATACACGTGTTTTTCAAAGTGGAAAGTCTTGAGTTCGATTCCCGTAACTGTTGAATGATGGATATTATGTTTCTGTTGTGTTTTCCCTTTCGTTAATGTAGGTGCTAGAGAACTTTCAGAAGAACCACGTTTTACAAAGCGGAAAGTCTTGGGCTCGATTTTAGTTACTGACGAACGATGAGAAATGGATGTTTTTTTCTGTTATATTGCATATTCACTTTCAGTAAGGTATGTGCTGGAGATCTTTCTAGGTCTAATCCCACGTGGGTAGAGTTTACTTCCTTTTACTAATCTTTCTAAAAGCGTATATTTGATGGATGCATAAGTATCTTTTAGCTGTTCTGTTTGGTAATCCACTGTGCTGTATCCAAAAAAAAAAAAAAAAAAAAAAAAAAAAACACATTAGACATATAAAACGTTGTTTTACAGGGATATTTTCCCTTCCTTCCTTCTCACCAGCCAATAAACACTGGATTGAAAAAAATCACCGTACTCTGCTAATTTTCAATAATTAAAAAATAAGACTAAACCACATGTATGATAATGGTTATAATTCAAAGCGAAAACTTCCATTCTTATCGAAGAAATGTATTTGGTCACTGTTCTAGACTTTAATGCCTTCTTATAAAATTCTTTTGTGTTAGCCATTTGTATTTTAAAAGTGCGTCTGCTTCATGTAACAACAACAATGCTTTATGTACACGCACAGATCAGGCTCATTGATTCGAGTGATTATAGCTTTTTTTTCTGTTTGCGGTAAGAATTTGTTCTGCTTTCTTTCACAATAATCAAACTATTTTTTAAATAAATAATTTTCTACAATTAATTATAATATGATGTCATATTTTATTGACACATTTTATCCCGACGTTTTTTTTTTTACTTCTTCTTGGACCGGGGTAAGCTTGACTCAGCCTTTCATCACTTCAGTGTGTCGATAAATTGAATACTATGCATGCTTGGAAACTAAACGAGAGTTTCGCGTTAGGCTGACCACCTAAACCAGGCATATGCTTCACATCCCAGGGTCCTCAGTCAGGTAAACAGGTATGAGCACTATAGGCCTTAGTTCACAAATGACTGCCACAGGTTTAATATTTTAGTTTTGTTTTATAATTTACTTCGTTAATCATATTTTTTGGGGTGTAAAAATAATGATCATATACATATTTAATGTGGATGTTAATAATGGTTTGAAATCCAAATTTAGCATTAATTAATTATAAGGAGTTAAAGGAAATTAACTGATGCTTTGAATTATTTCATCAAAAGAATACACGACCTTTTTTTAATTTAACTACAAGTTTTCAATTTTGATGAAAGCAGTGATTCAAAAAATATATATATTTTATTTATATTTTTTTATTTGTTAAAAGATATTATGTGTTACAAAATCTCAACTTTTTTTAAATCGAATTGCTTGGAAAAAATTTTAAAATATTTCTTTTTATTTCATAACTCACGAATCTAAATAAGCTTAATTGAATACAATGTTTTTAATAAACACGATTCCATTAAAAAAATTATTAAAGTATTCTGCTAAAGGCTTATATTTTCTTTTTGTGATAAAATGCTCTGTTTATTCTAAATATCGGTATTTTTTATTCATATCCTATCATGTTTTGTTAGTTGAATTTATATCTAATCCAATATCTATCAGTTTTTTTCCAAAGCAAAAAAGTGGAAAATGTGCGGAATTTCAAAAAATTCGTTGTATTCGTAGTTGAGATCTTGGAACAAAATTTTATTTATAGGAAAGTTATTTCAATGACAAAAAATGCGAAACTGCATAGCAGAAAGTATGCATTTAAAAATTGTTTGATTCTATAAATAGAAATAATTCAAAAAATTTCAAAGCAATTCTTTTGAAAAATATTTTGTTAATATTAGCTGTTACTAACACGTTTATTCTTTACAATTGAAGTTGACAAAAAAATTAATTCAATAACTGCAAATAAATGTCAGTACATTTGATAACATTTATTTCAAATTTGCACAGCAAAAAATAAGAAAAAATTAAGCACTAGATTTGATTTTGATAAAAGTCGCTTATAACATTCTTACGACATTCAGTTTTAATTCTAAATGGATGTTTATGAACAAGCGTAAGGGGAAATGTATTACTTAAATTTATATACCACACACATACAATTGTATTCACTAATGAAACAATAGAGTAAACGATGACTAATATAAATCATTCTTTTCACCTTTGTAATGTTTCTTCACTTTCAATTATTCAAAGATTTTATAAACAGGTGTTCAAAAATATTTTTACCGGAAATTTTATTTTGAAAGTTGTGCCAACATCATGTAACGTTGGACATAATTTTTTAACAAAATAGTGTTAAGACGAATTTTCAAAATGCTCTTAAGCATAAATCAGAAAATAGTTTTGACTAGGCAAGAAAAATATTTTGGTTTTATAATTAACAAATTGATCCCCAGAACTCATAGTAAAGTTTAATAAATTGATGTGAATCAGTAACTTAAGAAAAAAAAAAGCACCACAAAAAAAGCAGTATTTTTAATAAATAGTTTTTAAACTTATTTTAAGAAATAATAAATATAATACAAGTGTTTTTAATTAATTGATTTTTTTAATAATAAATATATTTATATGTGTTAAGAAATTAGTATTTGAACTACTGTTGCTTTTTAGTACATTGTGTGGAAAACGCAAACTCTAAAAACCACACATTACTATTAAAGAACACATAATATAAACAAAGAGAAAATATAAGCACTTTTCTCAAGATTTTTGTACCAAAATCACAGAAAAGAAAAATATGATGGTATTTTTTTCATGTGAATTACTTTTATCCAAACATTTTTTCTATCTGAGCTTCCTTATCGTGTCCATTTGGCTTTAAGGAATAGAAAATTCCTGGAAAGCAATGGAGACTAAATACTTTCTTTTATTTTTCATGTTTTTGGAGACAATATTTTCCACATACACATATATTTTTTTTAAAAATTAACTGATTTATTTTTCTCGAACAAATAAAATTTAATTTACTTGTTAACTAATTTAATAGTAACAAATGATTGAGTTTATCGATGAATTTATGAGCCCTTTCGATATCAGTTCAATTTGTACTATGAATTCATTTCATTCTCGGTCGTTGACGTGTTTAGTGGTTTTAAATCCTTAATAGCTTTGATATGTTACTCGTACATTAATTCAAATAGATTAAAAAACTTTCAAATGTCTTGAATTATTCAGAATGCACAATATAAAGATTACCTCAATAAAAGTATTGTTAGCATAAATATTCGTATTATAAAAAGATACCAAAGGAGTTTAGGGAATTATTTTTAGCATAAATGCTTCAGGGCATATAAGAATGCTTAAACTTATCAAAATTATTATTACAAAATGATATAGTATTATATGAGATATATAATTTTTGTAATGGGAATTCATTCATGAAAGATACAATACTTTAAAGAGAGATTTATTCACTGCAAAGTAAATATTCACTTTAATGAAAAGAAAAGTACTGCAAAATTTCAAATATGTAATAAATTAAATTATTTTTATGTTAATTTATATCAAATAAATGATACTATTTCTGGAAACAGAAATTTATCATTATAATAAATGGCTGATGGAATTTAATATATTTTCTGTGACTCAAATTAATTTTATTTTCATCACAAATGTCAAATCTATTGTAATAATACATAAAACTGTGAATGATTTTTTCAAATAAACAAGAGATAAATGTAATAACGTTTCCAAAGAATATAATTTTATTAAATTCATCGCTTGAAAATTTCATAAAATTTTCAAGTGATAAATTTAATACGATCATATTCTTTGAAAATTTTTGTATGTGTGTGTGCTTTAAAATTTGATTTTCCGATGAAAGATTTATGAAAGGTAATTTCACTTAACTAAATCAGAAAACTAAAATCGTGAAAACAGGTCTTTATATTACTATAAAACAAACTCTATTATGTATAATAATATTGATTATTATATATATATATATATATATATATATATATATATATATATATATATATATATGTGTGTGTGTGTGTGTAGAATATAATATATTATATAAATAAACTTGAAGATAAAAATATTATCACGCATACCTGTTTTTCATATGTTATTTGATAGAAATACATGTTTTGGATAATATAAGATGAATAAATTAATCATTATTATCACACAAAGAATAAAGGTTGGAAGTTGCAGGAAGAGAATATTAAATGCGTTTTCTCCTTATCATATGTGGTTTTGCGGAAAACAAGGAAAAAATAAATTAAGTTTTTTATACCTGAATAATTACCCTTCCTATGTTACTGTTTTGGTATGAATGAAATAAAAATTCGCTGTTTATTATTTTAACTATGCTAATATTTTAGCAAATTTTATGTGTTGTGTAAGACGTACATCAATTAGCGACATAAAATTATGCAGTTTTCTGTTGCAATATTCAGTTGGAGATGACGGTTTTTCATACATGCCATATCTTTATTCCTAGCTCATTGTTGCAAAAATATGCAATTCATCGTCATCAAAAACTTGTATTTACTATGTAATTCAAATAGTTGAGAATTATCTATCTCATAAAAAAGAGTTATTTTGAAATATTGATGGATTTTAAGAGCATTAGTAAGAAATATTTATACGAAATAAAAATAATTCAGTAAGAATATGTAAATTTCTCCATTGTTAAATTTATGTCTGTAGAAAAAAACATTAGCTTGTGAAGAGTTTGTTTTTTAAGCAAACTATTGCTTGGTAAATAAATGAACGTATTTATTTTTCTTACTTACAGCAACAATAACTATCATTTACTGTAGAATTCCATACTAATTGCGTATTGTTTCATTTATAAGTTATTCATCTCACAGGATTTTATATTGTTATATAGTTTTTTTTAGAATATATAAATTAAATGATATTAATAAAAGCATATTGAAATTAATGAGGTGTATCAATTTTTTAGCTAAAATTTTGGGATATTAAATTTATGATTGATGAATAATGAGCTGAGCTTGTGAACCGTTCTTTCTTACAAAAATTAATGCTTAATATAAATGATAGGTTTTTTAGTTTTTATCACCGTTACGTTATCAATAATTGATATTAAATTTAGAATTCCCCGCATTAATTGCATACAATTTCATTAGTAAATTATGCACCACGAGTAATTTAATATTTTTATTTATTTATACTGAAAATAAAAAGATATTAGTATCTGAAATATTCTTTCTAAGAATAAAAAGATATTAATGAGCATTATAAAGTAAAGGGATATAGAAGTAGTTAATAGTAAGGATTTAACATATAAAAATTAATTTAAAAAATAGAAGATTATATTTTAAAGGCAATAGAATCATGTTTTAACCACGTAAAAACGTGCATGATAATTGAAGTAACCAAATGGTCTATGAATAAATTATATTTAGTTACTACTCCCTTAAATCAAACTACTTTTTATAAAAATACTCTTTTAATTTCCAAAATGATCATTTCTACGGTTTCTTCCATTGCAACACATATGTACCGCGCACTTACAATGAAAAGGACACTACATGTAGTTAAATTCAAAAAGCTACAAGAACTTCAATTTCTCTATCACACTACATCGAATGATTCATCCAGTAGAAATATCTTTGAAAAGGCTTTTCTAATATATATTCTGCCTACCCAAGAAATTAAATATAAGTCAGCAGATATTCAATTGTATATTTATAAACTTTTATGGGTGTGCAGTATAAAATGTTTACTAAAACTGATTGAAATTGTAAACATACACAATTAAATAATTCATATATTTTCCTGTAAATATCAGGTAAATAGGAGCATATTTTTTAATTTACATTTTTCTTTACGTACATACTTTAATATTAATATTTATAATGCTTGTGGTATGCCTTATATTTGTTTTACGTTATCATACACCATATATTGCATAGTAATTAAATAAATTTACAAATTAAAAAATATAATTTAATATTTATTTCTTTGATTTAAAACATGTTTTAAGCTCATTATTGTTGAATGTGGATAATTTCTCAATATTACCTAGAAATTAAATTTGATGTTATAAATATGTTTACGGTTAAAATAAGCATCACAGGATTGCTTTTAACAATGGAAATTGGTATACCCGTGCGGCTTATGTAGCCTCATTATTAATAACACTATCATAAAATTTATTTCAATCATTATCTCTACGAAAGTAAATTTTGAGCAGAAAAAGTATATTTTAATAAGATATTTTTAATGGATCATTCAAATTACTTAAATAATTTAAATATTGATATCCGTATTTATTTCTAACACTTAAATGTATTATTTCAAGTATGAGAAAATCTTTTTATATACACAAAAGTGCACTAAAAATATTTTTCTCAGTTGATTGAATTTTTTTGGGATTGAATACTAGAATTGCTTGCATTTTGCTTTAAATTCAAAATTTTTCTTTTGTGTATCTCCGCCTTTGTATTTATATATACTGCTTAAACAATGTAAAGGAGTAAATGTTTTTTTTAATATACTACTTACGATGTAACTCAGGTATAATTAACGCGTGATAAATAAAATATCTATCTATTTTTCTCTCTCTCTGTATATATATATATATAAATATAAATGCACATAAGAGAAAATAGAGTTAAAAATTTCCTATGCAATTCAGCCAAGGAAATGCCGGTGATAGTATGGGAGGGGCAAGGAGTGCGTGTTAAAGATTAAAATCGATTTCAAGAAACAGGAAGTTGGGCATTAGCCAAACGAAGATTGTTCATATGTTACTTTAGCAAATGATGACTGATATATTCGATTTAACGTCTTTTCGAGACAATTGGTAATGCTATTCGGCTGTAAAGTAAGTTACTTTTGGCAACAAAACAAAGTGTCTGAAGCCAAACAAAACAAGAAATGTTCAATCAGGATATTTTCTATTCACATATGTTAATGGTGTGTATTCCTTTGAACTCAAGAAACCAAGCAGATAGAAGATGAGTTATTGAGTATCCAGATTATATGCAAAATGATTCATATCAAATACAGTGTACTAACGAATGTATCGCATTTTAAAATGAGACAGACTTATTTTGGCCTGAAGAGATATGTGCTCTCGAGATAAATAAAATTAAAAATTATCCCCTGTTGCCATGATGGATTGAAACTGTGTTGCGGAATGAAAGCTTTGATTGTGGAACCTGAATGTCATTCGAAATGGCAATTTAATGTTCCAAGAAGAGATATGAACATCTCATATTAGAATTTATATAATTTCTTCTTCTAAGGCATGATAATCCTAGACTTTATACAGTTCGTTTTTTAAGAAATAAGCTTGAAGCTGAAAAAATGGAGATCATGGAATGTGTAAAATGCTTGGGCATTCCTTACCTAAATTTGAAAAAAGTATGTTTGTTGTATATTCCGATCTCCATCGCAGAGAGAACAAATATTTCACTTATTTTTCAGGACTTGGAGATCTTTACTTCTGGAACAATATTTTCTAAAGTCTCATCATTAATTTCAATACATCCATGTAAAAAAATGATATGAAGGAGACTTAGAGGTCATGTGAAGCATGCACATTATTTTGTATAATATCCAAACGATATGTGTTTCTCATTTACATATAATCAAATAGTTGCTTCGAAAAATCTTTTCATGCTCCTTTCTTTGTTTATGAATTAAAATTTATAAAACTGATTTTGCTTTTTTTCTGTTCTTCATTTTAATATACGTGAGACAATTTCATGTCTAAGTATGGCTGTTATGTTATATAAGGCTGTAATGTTAAGCATGACAGTTATTATAACTTTTGAAAACCCCTCCAAATTAAGCAGAATTTAATTCGAAAATATTTAACTATCGAATTTTTTTAATCTGAAATCTCAGCATACCGAGCATAGTTTAAGACGGCTTGAATTAAGCAATCTCAAGTATAACATTTTATTTTATATAACATCCAGCTAGTAGGATTTTTTCACGTTTCCAGCACAAGGGGTGGTAGTGATGGGACCTTATACAATAGGGCATGCATCATGCATCGTGGCTAGAAAGGGGGAGGGTCTTCGTAATTTAGATGTAGTCCAATCAGAAGACCTCCAAACTTAGCCACACTAAGTTTATGGAGGTCAATGCAGCTATGGCATAATACGGTAGGGATTCGAAACCACTGCCATTCCGATGATGAGAACCAACACTCTAACCAACTAGGCCATCTCGGCCACAATTGTATAATATATTAAAATTTTTTTCTTGAAAATAGCTGAAGCAACTTTTTAAGTGTTTTGAGTATTTAGATTTTTTTTTCTGAATTAGTATATATTTTTTTATCTTTCTTTCTTAATTTTGTGTTAGAATGAAGTAGTTTTTGAACTCATAGTTCATATCTTATGAAAGAAAAAGAAAGTGTGTTTTATATAAATATTTTCAATAATCATGTAAAAGTGAGCAACAGATACACATTGATGTTTTAAATTCATTGAGACAAAAAATATTTTAGAATGAAAAATTATTCAATTTTAAAATGAGTAACTATTTTGAAATAAATTTTATGCGAGTTTTTCAAGAAGCTCTTAATGAATATTCTTATTCTAATAATCAAAAATCTCAAGCTACCATAAAAAAATACTTTGAACATTAAATGAACACATGAAAAGTAATAAATTTAACTGAGAATATACTTTGAAGTAAATATCTAAACAAATTACAAATCGAAATGGAATTCTGTCATAATTTTTCATTTTGTACGTAATATAATTCTTTGTAAATAACACCTGTGTATAAAATAAATTCAATTATTTACTTATGAATAAGAAAATGACCTTCTTCTTAAAATATATTGTATAGTTAGACGTTTTTTGAAACAAATTCATTGAAACGTATTCTTGATTCATTCAATAATTTCATTTTAATGAAAAGTTTTGGCATGTAATAAATTGATGGAATTTAGGTAAAAATAATTCTGAGAAAGTACAAATGTATCAATACATTGAAAAAGCAAAGTATTGTATTGTACAAGAGTAAGAGCAATAAATCCGAAAATCTTTAAGAATTTTTACGATATTCTCTGCGTTAAATATTAATGAATTGAGAATGTTTTCATGAATTTGTTAGAAAAACAATATAATAAAAAAATTGAGCAAACTAAAACTGAAATGACTTTGGGGTACATTTTAAAATTATAATTCTCTGACAAAATATTTTGAATAATCGCTCTGAAAAAGTATTTGCACAGCATTTTTTATTCTTTCTTTCAACTTTTAAAAATCGGAAATTTTAAAAAAGATTAAGAAGTTATTGACAGTTTAATAATACCTGAACTATTAAAATATTAAAACGAGAAAAGAATCCTGATATTGTAAAGAATTTTTTACGAATGATCTCATTTTCTTGCACCTGCAATGTATTTTAACTCTAGAGCATTCCTAGAAATAATCAAATAAAAATTCTATTGTTGAATTACATTTCTTTTCCTTTCATATTAACGATGCTGCAGTAAAACTGAACAGTTTGCAGTAAAGCAGTTTCTGTGAGAATGTTCTTTCTTTAATGTGCCACAGATGTTTAGAATGAATGTTGAATACCAAAATCACAGAACTTAAGGAATGCATTTTCTAAGACATGTTTTCACAGTTTTCTGACATTAAAGTCACGTATTTCAAACAAAAGTAATATAAGCTTCTAATCTTTAATCCCTTAAAAACGTATGTATACAAAATGAAATTCAATTTTCAGCAGACCTTTCAGTGTCTCCGATATACAGAGGAAATTTTCATGAATAAGGAAATTACTACTGAGACAGCATAAACAGATGATAACTTTTATTTTACGTTTTTAATAATTACTTCTATATAAAACTTTTAAGCATAGAAAACAATTCTTATTATATAGAAATAAGAAGATCTTTTCTGGCATGATTATCATTTTATGAAAAGGTTAATTGTAATCTGAACTTGTGGATAGATAACCATTATGAAAAATTTAACACAGTCGTAAACAAATTGATTTCTTGATACAATAAATCGGGAATAAATTACGAAAACATACATAAAAAACTGAAAAAGAAGGATTTATAAACTTAGAATTTGATTATTTTCATAAATATGTGAAGTAAACAAGTCACTAGTGAAATTACCATATCCTTTTTCTACAGTAATAAATGAAGCATAAAATAATGCAATGAATTATGTTAAAATTAAAAAAAACATTTCTAAGATTTTTCGTACAAGGAAATTCCAATTTACTTGTTAATTGAAAATATATCACTTTAGCAAAATATTTTGAAAATATTTTCCCATTTATTTCATTTTTTCCACGAAATCCTTTTTAAATTCTAAATTTATGTGCAGAGTTATCAGTTATATGTTTTATGGAGTCAACAAGGAGATATTTTGTTAAAACCTAATTCTTACTGTAGAGTTTTTTAAAAAACATTTTTGAGAACAAGATCTATTTTGAGAAATTTTATCACTAAATACATAAGGAAGAGAAAATCTTTGATACTTTATTTATTTCATTATTCAAATTTTGGGGATAAAATCTGGTTTCCATATCTTTTAGAAATTATGTTATTAAATTATATATTAAACAAGAATCGAAAGTTAAATATTTTTCTCCTGCAACCACAGAAAAGCAAATATTTTTAGAAATTTTATATCTTATTTTTATGATTTTATGTGTGTGTGTGTTAATACAGATAAAAAAAAAAGCGATGAATTTAGATTGAATTTAAAATAAGTTTATACGTCAAAATTTAATAATTTTCGAGACATTATAAATATGTATGAAGTTTAAAATGAAGCAAAAATGAGAAGGGAATTTACTATTAAATAAATATTTCACATTGAAAAATATTAAAATACCTATTCTTAAAATTATATCATAAACTGCATAAACTGGAATTAAAATATGATTAAAATATCAGAAAATTTGTGTCCAGGATTTCAAAATTAATGAAATTTTTTTTATAGTAGCTTAATGCTATTTTTTTCAGAAAATATTAGACAAGAATTATTTTGTACATCAAGCCAATACTCAATATGTAATTGATATTAATATAAAATGACAAATGTACTTTGAAATTTTAAAGTGTAAGGAATCAACATTTTTATATTATTTATTTTTTTTTAAAAAAATTCCAAGAACTAAATATTTTTCTACTTCAAATGTAATTCTAATTGTATATTATTAATAAATAAGAGTGTAATGAGCTTTATAAAATAACTAATAACAAACTCATTAAAATATCAATCAATTAAAAATGTGGCCTGGTGTCACTGCATATCTGAGCAGTTATCCCAACAGTAATCACTGTAGACTCTCCTGCTATATATCTGTCTATCTTCATCTCTTTAGGTAGATCAACAGAGATAATAAGAGATTCTACATATTATCTCTGTTGATCTACCTAAAGAGTACTAATAATTAGTGATAACTGCCTAACTGACACCAAACCACGTTTTTAACTGCCCAGCTATATGTGCTTATCTAGGGAGAATCGGATTTTTCTATCATTGGTAAATCTATACGCCGAAAACATTGAAAAAATTGCACAAGTCGTTATGGGAACTCATGGTATTGTTTGAAAAGACTATCATAGACACGACAAAAAAATTAAAATATCATATATTCTTCATAAAGCTACATTCGCATATGATAAGACATTTCATTAAACTATTTACGTTTCATATTTGAGGATAATTTAAGTAAAATAAGTTTAAGGTATTGAGAAAAATCTTTAATTTTCTCAAATACCCTTTTCTTGGAGCGCAATAATTAGTTTGAGAAAAACAACAATATATTCAAAGAATGATTTGGTGGTCAGTCTGTTTTAAGGAGCACATACTCATAGAGGCAACATATAAGACTATAATTGTCCATTCTGAAATCATTAATGAAATGTGGAAGTTCAGAAAGATGCACGCATGTTTCTAAACGTCCACAGCTGTCATTTCACTTGAAATTTGCCCAAAATAACTTTTCTTAAAAATTGGCTGTTCTAAGCATTTATAAGTGTGCAACTTGAAATGTAATCCACAAAGAAAACATGCAAATTATATTAAGTTTAGCAAATTCCAAATTTCAGCTGTTCATGTTAAAACATGCTATTTGACCCTTCTTTACAGATTGTCTTTTTTAACCAATCATATAAATCAAATATTTCTATGCATAGTTTATCTTTTAAAATACACTTTAAGTCACTCTTAGATAAATAATTTCTAGAAAATATGCCTAAAAATATTCTAAAAATATTAGTTGATGAAATATGTTTTTTCACTTTAAAATAGTGAGTTTTTATTTATCTTAGAGAAGTAAAACAAGTTGGGAATATATTTTTTATATAGAGATAGAATTTAACTATTCATAAGCAATTTTAAATGAAATACTACAACTCTCTCTTCTTTTCTAGTCAAGAATACAAATGCATAAAGTTAATTTTATTTTGCTTTAATAATTATTTTTTAATATAATGTAGGTTAATTAGTGCAGGTTTACCAGATTTAATGCAGGATTAGTGACGGTTGTATTTTTTCTAAGCACGAAACATCACATACACAGTTACAACTGATTGGAAATTTACAAAATAGATAACATTACGTCAAACTACAAGACAATTGTAGCAATGCATAAACCAATCACGTTTACTGTTCATTTTGATGCCAGGGGATATTGACCAGCATATTTTCGGTTTTTGATGGGAAGCGCGAAACGATCTAAAATATTCTGTACTATCGAACAAATTCGCCAAATTCCACTTAATTTTCTACACAAAGGGAAACAAACTATTGGATGCTCTCCATGAACTTTTTAGCTTCATACGAAGTTCTGGTAAAATGTTTTTGCAAAAAATTTTGAAATGGTTGCTTTTTTTTACGTAAAGAGGAATGGAAGATATCTTCATGTCAATAAAAAAAGGATAGTTACGATTTTGACAAATTTATTTATGATTTTGTAGCTACAAGCTGTCATATAAATTTTATGAATGAAACGGGTCATTGTTTGATGCCAAATAGTATATTATTAAGTTATAAGTATATAAGCGGAATATTCTTTTCAATATTCGAGGGAAACATTTATGCAATATGATTGAAAATCAAAATTAGAAAAATAATTATATTTGAATATGTGTGTGAAAACTCAAACAATGAAGTTTTTATTTCATTTATACAAAAAAATTACATTAATTACACTTTTATAGAATACCTTTTATAAAATACCAACTTTGTAATTTGATGTGATTAAATCTTAAATCAAATGTAAATTGTAAAATAATTAAATTTTGTTTGATTTGCTTGTTTTGTTGCTTTCGGCTTCTTCCTATCTTTTATACAAACTTGTAATCGTTAAACACACACAACCACCTCACAATTTTGAATTAAATTAGTTTTACGAGCTCACTACAAGAACTGGCTCAAACTTGCAAAAGTGATGAAGTGCTAGTGAAGAATATTACTTTACACTTACAGGTTACATCATCACAAATGTCTTGGGATAAATCGAGATCACTCACAACCCCTTTACCTTTTGATCACAAAACTGATACTTTTCTAAGCACGCAATTACAGAATCAATTAAAGCATTTTACAGAAGTGAAGTTTCTGTAACAAGTGAAATTAATCTTTTAATAATTCTATTTACTACTTTTTAATATTTTTAAAGCAGATAAAATTTATGAATTAACTTATTTATTCCAGAACATTCAATATGTTTCAGCTTTTGAGAAACGTGCATTAAAAAGGGTTAATAATTTGTAAATAAATATTAAAATGAATTAAGTAAAATTCAAATTTTTTTTAAGTCATTATCAATACAACTAAACTTAACTATATGATAATATTTCAATTATAATTTAAACTAAAAATGTATGCATTAAAAGTCCATAAAATGTGAACTTTTGTTCTTTTGGAAAATTTTATTTTTCATTTTTATTTGTCATTCTTTTTACTTTCAAACAATTTGAAATTCTAAATAAAAAAAATTAACAGCTTTTCTTTTCATACACATATAAAAAAATAAAATTTGTATTATCAAACAAACATTGTTTTGCCTCCAGTGAAATAAATTTGTGTGTCTGAGTTTGAGTTACTCGGGAATTCAACATATACATCTCAATATATTGGATGCTTTTACTGCTGTGCATTGGAGGTAGCAGTCTAGACAAATATCCAGTCCATTAACTCAGTATATAGAGCATGTTGAAAGTGAAAGCACTCACTATTGAAAATATTTTGTGGATCCAACTCTATGGAAGACTGTATAGCCAAAATCTATTCAAATATTTTTACATGTATTCATACACTTGGTAATATACAGGAATACGTAAATCTAGACAATGCGCGTATATTTTGAAAGAACACAAACGCAGTGGATTCCAAGACTTGCAGATTATGGTTTATGTGTTGGTTAAAAAGGAATAAACATATTGATTGCTGTATATTTCTCATTAGTAGTATAGGGTCATGGGGGGACCTTGTGTCCATCAATATCATTTATCTTATTATTACTATAATGCGTTTATAATATAAAACTTCGTTTGACATATTGCATTTGTTTAAGTAAGAACTACAGAGGGTATTAACACATTTTTAGAAAGATTTCGCGTGGCCATTTAACTAATGTTTAAAATGTAAAGATTATTTTTTTAAATGTTCGATCTGCTAACCTTTTTTCTGCACTATAAGTCTGCATCGTGATTTCCGTGATAGAAGAGCTTTTCGCAATATTTACAGAGTATTGCCTTACATTCTTCTTCCACTACTTTCCAGAGTCCATCTATCGTGGTGGGTTTGCGTTTAGAAAGAGCCTTTTTAATAGACCAAAAGCACAATATTACATAGGTAAAACGTCAGGAGACTTCGCAGGGATATGTTGAAAATGTATACATGCAATACCCGAATTAGTCATCATTTTTTCAAGGAATGCAGTGGTATTTTTGAATTATGACTTATAGCTATGCCTTGATGAAGTTTCTCTCTTTGAAAGTCATTGGGATAAAGTGGAATTTCTTTTGTAAATATTGGACGTAAAACCTTCTCCTGTTAGAAAGATGTGTTGATTTTAACATTTCTTTCCACTCTTCTTATTTTTAAATTCCCATTTTAGGAGAAACCTGCGACAACCATAAACCCTTTACTGAAACCTTCTTTTCATTGATGGAAACGGGTTTGTACATTTTTTTCTCCTCATTTTCTATAGTAAAAAGACCTTTTTAAGTTACAGTCATTTAGGTAAACCACTGCTTCATCAAGAATCACCATGGTTTTCCATTTATCTCCTGCTAAGTGGTGCTCAAACAGGATTCTACAAAATGTTTTGCGTTGAGCCATATGTCTCGGCAAAAGCTGGTGAACAATATGCTTTTTAGCATTTTTAAGTTGTAAATACTGGTTTATTATTTTATTTATTGTTGCTACAGATGTATCTAAAGAATTTGAAATGTATTTCTGCGTTGGCGGATTTTCTCTTGTTACCAGCAATTTCACTTTAGAAACATTTGAAACAGTACGTATCTCTTAGGATATTCGTTTAGAGTCTTATTTCTATGTAGAAATTATGATTGACAGTTTTTACCTGTCCAATTAATAATATTGCTTATTTTGCACTCAGAAAATTTAATACCATGCATTTCACAACATTTTTGAATGCTGGAATAAGAACGTTTATCTTCGGAAAGCACAAAAGCATATCCTTCAGTTCACAGCATGTTCATTTGCGACATTTTGAAAGAAGAATAAATTTAAAAGTAGCAGACGATACTTCTCATTTCAAGAAATAAGCTGTTGCCAAAAATTTTTTTTCTAAAACATTAATTTTTTTTAAGTTTCGTTATAGAAATCATTCTGAAAATGTATTAACACCCTCTTTAGATTAAAACATATTCTTTATTTAATTTAGTAGTTACTACTTAGTTAAGAAATCTTGTTTCTTATAGATATTTAAAGTCCCACATATAATATAATGGAAGATAAATATACGTAAATGAAATTTTTGAAATATACTTTAAGTAAATATTAAGAATAGATTCAGTGTCAAAAAATTACTTTAAATGTTATTACCGTATTTACACGAATCTAATGTCCATTGTTTTTGGCCAAATGTAGTATTCAAAATTGGGGTCACATTAAGTTCTATGGCACATTAGATTCGAGTGCAAAGTCAGCAGTTCGCCGATGACATCAACCAAATTTAAATCGTAACAATGGAATACAATATTTCTCGACTACAATTACCTTTACATTTATCATTGACACATTGTTGCATAGAGGATACAAACTGCAGAGTACGTAGTCACGAAATGGAGGACAAACTGAGAAGAATGTCATATGTCGCTACTTTTAAACGTAAAGTAATTCTTTATGCTGAAAAAATGGCAATCGAAAGGCAGGGAGAGGGTTCAATGTAACTGAGGGTAATGTTCTCTTGTGGAGGAAACAGATACTGGCACTGTTTTTAACTAATGCTAGTAGAAAGAACTTCACTGTTCCTCGCAAAGGAAGACACTCTAAAATTGAAGGAAAAGTTTTGGAATTTGTAGTGAAAGGAGGATGAAAGGACAACCTGTTACTAATGACACTATTAGAAATAAAGCAAAAGAGGAAGTTGAAGTTCTTGAAATACCAAAACAAGAGTTTAAGGCTACCCGTGGAAGGGTGGATCGGTTTATGAAGCAGATGGGCTTATCCCTAAGACTACAACAAAATGCCAAAAGCTTCCTGCAGATTTTAGGGGAAAACTACTAACATTTAAACGGTATGTCATTACACTTCGAACGGAAAATAATTTTTCAATGGGGCGAATTAGCAATGCTGACGAGTCGCGAATTTGGTTTCATATGCCTCATAACTACACCATTACAGAGAAGGGGACTAAGGAAGTTATCATTAGAACTTCGGGGTGTGAAAAACAACACGTAACAATGATTCTGACGATAATAGCAGACGAGTGCAAACTTCTCCCTTTCTTAATCTTCAAACGCAAAACGTGCCCTAAAACCCCTAAAAATGAAAAGATGTTCCCAGATGATGACCTGGTTCGAAACCAAGAGAAGGGGTGGATTACGGAATCATTAAGGCTTGATTGACTCCAAAATCTATGGGAACGCCGTCCCGGTGGACTCTCCAACACACCATCAATGCTTTTTCAACGCATTTCGTGCTCATCTCACTGACGACTTAAAAAAGAAGATGCATCGCTAAGGCAGTGATCTTGTTATCATTTCTGGAGGGATGACGTCTGTGTTACAATCTCTGGACGTTAGTATAAATAAACCTTTTAAGGGGTACGTTCAGGTGGAGTACGAAAAATGGTTTTGTGATCCAAACCGTGAATTGACCCCGACAGGAAAAATTAAGCGTGTTGCACCACACATTGTTACACACTGGGTTTCTGCTGCATGGAAAAGCATCGAAGCACCAATGATTGTGAAATCTTTCTAGATATGCCGCATTTCAAATTCGTTGAATGGCATTGAAGATGACGTGCTCTGGAACGCCTAGGATGACGATGATGATGAGGAGGAAAGAAGAAATGAATGTGCTTCTGACAAAGAGAGCTGCGAGGATTCCAGTGATGAAAACATTAGTGAATAAAGACGTTTACTATTAATCATTGATTGTAGAAACTGTTAGCTAGATAGAAATGTTACGATTTATTTCATGTTCATATTTTACAATAGGTACGCGGTAGTAGTAATTAACAATGATTGCTTCACATAACAATAGCTCACTAATTGGTTAATTCTATCTTCTGCTATTTTATGTATAAATCCATTGTTGTATAAAATATGGTATCTAAATTTAAATAAAATTATCATACCATTGATTGATCGTTCATTCAATAAATTGCTCATACCATTGATGCGCATTACCTTCGCCGACAAACAATTTTTTTTTTATTTAAAGTTTGAAAATGGGGATGCACATTAAATTCGCATAAATACGGTAAGCTTTTTGTTGCTGGTTTTCGGTTTATTTATTTACAGTGCCAATTCAGAATTTTGCTTATCAATGAGTTTGGTCTGTTATGTTAAAATGATGAAGCGCATTTAATAGTGGTTTCATACTGTCTGAATAGTTCGTCTAATTCTGTTATATTTTTGACTCATTGTTATTTTTTATTCGAGAACAATAAACATTTTTTAATTTGAATTCATGTATTGTTGATTCATGGTTTTTAAGACCTTTGGATTATAAATGTATTTAAGACCTTAAAACACTTAATTTACATATTTAAGATTCATTTTAAGAAACAATGTTCAATCAATTTGTAAAATAATTTTGCTTGTCTAGGTAACTTGTCTAGAGATATATACTGAATTCTATTCTACGTTTATATGATAAATTGTAGAAGAATGCGACAGCCCCGATAGATAAATGTGCCACAACCATGATCGAACAGAAGCTGATTTGATCTTTAATTACCCAAAGATCATCATTTTGATGAGATTTTTGTATATTAAACTATCAAACTAGTTAATAAACCTCCCACTTTAAATGTGAAATTTTATAATGAGTGCACAGTCATATCACACTATAATGCGTTTCAAAATTGCGAGTTATTTTCTTTGCATGCACCTTAGTATATCTTTGTTATTCTACTTGTATTTGTTATTATATTGTATACTGAGGTAACAACAATATGCAAATACAAAAATCTATGCGTTTGCTAAAGCAAAACACTTCGGCCTAAAAAAAACTATGTTTATATATTGGAAGTTAGATGAAAACAAACGATCAAATTAAGATTACTTTTAAATATCTGTAAGCAGAAAAATAATCTTCGGATAATATTAAAATGTATATTGCAAATATATATATTTGTTATATACACATTTTAATGATATCCCAAAGTATTTACAAATGCAACACATATTTGCATATATAGTTCTATTTTCAAAAAGATTGAAATTAATTTAGCTTAAAGAAAATAATAAATGTTACTATCCAATATGATTTTATGAAGAGTTCAAAATGTAAATGATAAAGTTGCTAATTTAGAGAATAGTTGTCATTTACTTTTTTAAGTAAAATGTGAAAGTATGAAACAAACTTCATTTAAAAGATGCAATTGAACCAAATTTTAAAAAGTTTGAATTTTAAATTTCTAAACGGCTACAGAGATATGAAAATGAAGCGAAAGTTTACTTTCCCAAAGATGTAAATATGAAAAATTTACGATTGATTTTATTTTTTTGTGTTGTGAAAAAATTCTAGTAGAAAAGTGGCCATAGAGAGATTGTTTCTTCATTTAATCGTTTGTTGAATTTAATAGTGTGTTGATGGAAAACTTCATGTAAATCCCAGATATTTATCATAAATAATTTAAAAGCTTATTAATGTTAACAAACAAAATTTAAATATTAAGAAATCTATGTTAGACAATACAGAAATCGAAAACACAGTGCATTTGGTATGCAATGTTAACTTCATCCGTGAATATAAAATATTTTCGTTTATATTTTTTTCACTTGGCACAATATTTGCTACTTTAAATTTAAAATTGCCAAATTCCAGAGAAACAATTTACATCCTAATGCTAAAGAAGGCTTTTGAAATTTCTTTCTCCCAATAATTGTAAGCTTTTCGAGAAACAATTCTGAGCAATGGCATTTTACGAATTCCACTTGAGTTTCTTTTTTCACATCTGTTTCGAATTTTCGAAAGAAAGGATTTGATATTGAAAAAGATCTTACCAAGATAATGTGGTATGTTTGCTATTAATTAATAACAATTTTTTTTCCAAAATTTATCTTAGCGTTCACAATACCTTACTTTTAAATTGGATACTTTATTATTAATTTGATTGCGAATATTTAATAATTTGATCCGATTTTCGTTGAAAGTATTTTGATTTTTTTATTTTTTATATTGAAATATAGTCTTTCTCTTGAAATTTGATCTTATTCCATTAATCAAAGAATAATATTTTACACAATACTAAAAAGTAATAAATTTATTGATTAATGAAAGATAACGATTAAATAGAATTTTATTTTCATAATTTTTGTTAAAATTGTGCACACAAACAAACAAAATGTTGCGTATATACTTATACACATACATTATACATGCATTATAGTGATATATACTGTCCGACACATTACAAATGCAACATCAACAAGAAGAAGTTGCTAGAAAGTGACGAAAATTGGCAAATGGAGAGAGACATAGACATACCAATGGAACACCTGGTCTGTTCCTTAGGTTACCTCCACCACGTAATACATCTGGCGTGACAGAATTTTCACGAAATTTGAAAACAAAATTGAATTTCAATAGGTCTCTAATGTTTGACATTAAGAATTTGACAAAAATATAACATCAACAACAAAATATTTACCAAAGTTTCACTATGGGAGATGACATGAGGTCAATATTGCATTAAAATTGTGAAAATAGATTATCCTAACACACAATGTAGCTTTGGTAATATAAATACAAATTAGTTATCATGATCAATGTCATAACAGACGATATAAGTAGTTTATAACACAAATATGCAAGTAATGTAATTATATAAGTTTAAGTAGAGGAGTATAGCAAATATATAGGACAGATTTTCAATAAGTACTAGTAACTCCCTCATGCTTTAACTGTGTCCTTTAATGTAACATTGCATTTTTCGCAATACCAAAGGACTGCATTGTCTACATGTAGATAGTTAACATTGCATATAAATGAATGGTATCTTATTGAACATTTAACATTTGCTGTAGGTGATGAACTCTGTAGAATACTTAAAGTATAACAGATTACAATCTGGTGATTCAGTTAGTAGAGAGGACAGCAACGAATAATAAATTATCAGTATTTTGAAATGATATGCATTATACACAGTGAGAAAAGGGTCAGATTAGTAGGACCACCGTGGCTGGTGATACACAAAGTAAATCATGTAGGTACAGAGCCAATGAGAGTACGGATGGCGTTCTGAGGAAAGTCTCTTCGTTATCTGCCAACCATTTGCTAAAGCGAGTCTTCTGAAGGGGGCAGGGTCTGAAGAGGACTTCCAATTATATCCCAAACATGTTCGATTGGTGAGAGATCTCGTGAGAATGGTGGACAAGAAAGCAGCTAACAAGGCACGTTGGCTGATGCGAGTAATGTGCGGTCGGGCGTTATCATGCTGATAAAGATCATTGGGCAACCTCTGAAGGTAGGGGTGTGCCACTGGTCGCAGCACATAACCCAAGTAACGTTGGGTTGTTATAGTACCGTGAATACGAACTAGAGATGACCTGGAATCGAACATAATGGCACCAAAAACCATGATGCCGCGTTGTCGAATGGTAGGAGGTTCCACAATTGATGTAGGATTCAACCCGTCTCCACGTTGATGCCACATTCGTATACGATGAGTATCATTGAAGAAACAGAAGTGTGATTCACCTGAGAAGACGATCTTGTTCCACTCTGTCATCCATATCACTCTGATCCAGCACCACTCCAGAAGCTGGCATTCGTGCTCTAGGGTTAATGACAGTCTTCTTAAAGGACGATAGGAACGCAGGCCACTTTCAAGCAATCGATGGCAAAGGGTTCTGCTGGATATGGGGGGCAATCAGTGTGTCCTGCACATGCTGCAGAATTTCGGTAAATTTGCTTCGCGGGATCGTCACCACCCCTCGTCAGACGTGTCGATTCACGCATGCTGACATCACTGCAGCTGCACTGGCACACCACAAACGCTCCAGAGTTCCTTGTTCCAACCATCTTTGATAGAGCCTGTTTATTGTGGACGCATTCACGTGTCTGTCAGCTGCGATTTGCCATAGGGACAAACCTGCACTTCTCAGTCCGATCACCATACCACTCGTAAGGTCATTTGTCTACTGGAATTGACTCTGTAGACGATTGTCTTACTTTCTCTGCTATTATTGGCGTCACTTTTGAGAAGAACAAACTTTCAACGATTATTTTCCATGCAGTAATAACGGCGGGAATATTGGTCATTTAGTCGGTTCCTCACCTTATATCTTATCCTACGTGCGCTGGAGAGCTGCGCATGTTTCTCGCATCTTTTCCATAACTCAGTAAATTGCGTTTATCCTGAAATTTGTATTATTTTTCGTCCACTTCTTCTTAGTATTGCATTTTCAATGTCGGGCAGTGTATTTAAGTGTAGTGTTTGAAAAAGGGAGCTAATTGTATCAGTACACATTATTTATTAAAAAATATCTTTACGTTCGTTTACAAAATTAGATGTAAAAAAATTTTAATTTTTAAGATTTTTTCATTGAATTTGCATGAAAAAATATTAAGTTAGTGGGGAAAATAAAGTATTTAAATAAAGTTTTGCTTGTATTCTTACCTGCATTTTAATCACCTATTTATATTCACAAAAATATTTCTTCCGATTTAATTTATAGCCATTCTTATAAATGTTTCATAATTATAATTTATTACTGAACCAATAGGGTTTTAATAAATTACAAATATTTTGAAACAGCAAAGAAAAGAAAAGGAAAATTGATAGTGGTAAAATAGAAGACGTATTGATTTAAGCATTATCTTTTTATGTATTATTATACTCTTCAGATGCAATCAGACGATCCTTTTATAAAGAGGATTTATATTTGATTGCTTTTGACACGTCTTCCTATATTTCAAGGCTTATTTTTTAATCCTTAACAACAAGGAGAATTATGTTACTAGTCACATAATCTCCTATTTGAACAGAGCCGCAAAAATATTGAACACATTCCGAATTCTCTCGTAAGAAATAAACATTTTATTCTTAAATAACATGCTACTAAAATTTATGTCTCCATCAGAATCATCAAAATCTAACAATATTTATTAGAAGACTAGTACAGCTGCTTATTTCACAAAAGTATATTTTGACGCGTACAATCATGCATTTTCTTTCTTATAAAAGTATTACTTCTTAAAAAATAAAATTTGGACTTTTTTGAAATATATTTTCATTATCTTTGTAATGTTTCATCATAAAGATTATATATATATATATATATATATATATATATATATATATATATATATATATATATATATATATATATATATATATATATATATATATATATATATATATATATATATATATATATATATATATATATATATATTTTGTCATCAATATTTCGTCAATGATAAATCTGTAATATCTGGAAACGGAAATGTTTGGTGTGACATGGAATTGTTCTTTCGTAGTGACAAGAAAGCAAATTTCCTTTTCTCTAGTTTTTTGCTTCTTTATGAAAAATATTTTAGAACAATTTTATTTCCTAATACTTTAATAAATAAATATACTTTAAATATTCTTTAAACACTTTCTATTGAATTAGTTTAATGTACATAAATATATACAATTATTCTTCGTTTAAAAACATTCAGTTACTTACGAATCGAAAAGAGATTCCTCAATAGATAAATTTTAGCTCTAATGCATTTTATCTACCTCAAGATTAAGTATCCTTTTTTTTAATAAAATGATGGCCCTGAATTCAATATTTATTGTATTTAAGTACATGATAGAGAGAATGACTTTTATATTTTAGTTTTTACGTCTACTTCATTAAAACTTTTTGTTGAAGTATTAGAGTACTTAGAAATTTACTACGGATAAAAATATATTACTTTTGCTTTGTTAATTGAAACACAGTTGAAGTTTTATTGAAGGTGAAGAATTTAAAATCTTTTTCATGTAGCTTTTAAGCAAGTTGTAAGAATTAAAAGTTAATGTATTTTATTGTTAATAAATGAGAGAGGAAATGTCCAAAGTATATTTTCTTGATATTCAGTGGAGATGTTATAAAATAGATGACATTTATGGAGAACACTGTACAAATTGCATGATGTCAGACAGTGTGAATAATAATTTCTTCTTTTTTAAAAAGGCAAAATAATAAAATTTTGTTGTGTAAATAAAAACACGATTGCCCTACCCTACGTTTTGGTGCGTTGTATGTAATCATTAGAAATTATTGTAAGTTTATATACAGAAGCACTCAAAACTCAACGAATTTTGATTTCCTCGAAGAAAACTGGAGACAAAAGAAGAACAATTATTGCTGCTGAAGCTCAAGCAGAAAACTTTTCGAAATAACATAACTCATTTCTCAACTGAGATTAATAATTTGAAAATATTTCAAATGAAGTCGCATAGAATAGGTGCGATAAATACTCAGGCATGTGTTTTGACTAAAATGAAAATGGTTGATAATGAAATCCATGCTTTTTTTACAGATGAAGAATACGAAGTTGACATCTCCCAACTTGAAACCCATACAGATAATGCTGAATTCACAATTTTTGAAGCCCAAAAATTCCTTTTCAATAAATTACACAGCTAACCGTTAACACCAATAAATTTAATTTGGATATTGATAATGGCAATTTGGTGAAAAAAAAGTGACTTAAACCACAGCCTGTTCAGATAGCAGCTATTATTCCATTTTATACAACCAAAATACCGACGATGAAAAAAGAACCATTTGGGGAAGAAATAGAGAATTAGAAAAACATTTTGGGAACAGTTTCATTCTTTTGCAAACTCTAATCTAAACTTATAATACTAAAAACTACTGACAAACACGTTTTCCTAAGAGATTTTTTTTATACTAAATGAACTTAAGTGGTTAGTCGATGGTATTAGCTTTATAGCATACATATATAAAAAAAATTAAAAGTCTTCTAATGAATAAATATGGTGATAAAAATAGAATCATTTAAGCTCATTTAAGCATTTACTTTAGAAATCATTCAAGATTATTTAAGCATTTACTTTAGAAAACTTCAATGTATTTTCAATGCCAGTTACGGTAAGGAACTTTCACCCTTCTGTTCTTTTTTGGTGAAACTACCGGGCATTGACCTCAATAGTGCACTTGTGTGACAGATAGAGACACAAAAATATGGAAATTAAAAGCTACGGATAGATGTCTTTTGTAAATATTACGTTAGCACACACACACACACACACACACACACACACACACACACACACACACACACACACACACACACACACACACACACACACACACACACACACACACACACACACACACACACACACACACAAAACCTGTGTTCGAAAGAAAGAGGCTTTTTGTGTTAAAGGCAATAAAAATAATGAAGTTTCGATTTGTAAGAACAGTGTTGATCATCTAGGCACTAAGTCTACTCACAAGTTTTATATTACTGTACCCAACACAGTATATTTACAAACTGTGATATAGGTTTTATAATTGGCCAAACAAGTGATTTAAAATTGATCCATTTTTTTTCTGAATGGTGGTAGCCAGTCCAGTTTTATTTACAACGATCTTATTAATAATTTAAAACTAACTGATATTTCTACAAAACCATTGGGAGTGTATGCATTTGAATATACAACAAATGCTCTCGAAATTAGACGAAAAGTGAAGTCTTAACTATCGAGTATTTGGAACGAGTCTTTAGTTAATATTAAAGAATTTAAAAGCTCCAATGAATATGCATAATATCCACTTGCTCCAATTTATGTTTAACAGCTCGTGTTTCAGAAATAAATTAAGTTTACGGACCCTTATGATAACTTACAAAACCTTCCTATATAAATTTTGTCTGGTACTGATTTCAACCGGCAACTATTGAACCATTGCGATCCAGTGTCAAAATCCCGGGCATTGGTTCCTTCTCATTTCGGGTGGATTCTGAATGGATCTAAATTCTGCACAAGTTTCCAACGTAGTTAGTTATAAATTATCTCAATACATTCACTCAACAGGAGCCTATGACTGAAAGTCATGTTGCTTCTGGAACTTGGAAACAACACCTGCTAAGAAAGAGAAATGTCTAAACTCGATTTGACTATTTTAAAGAATTTTCATGACTCATTTAAACTGCTTGAAGATAGCACAATTGTGTTATTACTATGAAAACCTAGTTTCAACATTACTAACAAGCAAAACTAAATAAGAATAGATTTCAGAGTACTAATTAAAAAAACTTCTTCTAATAGATTTCAATCACTTAAAAACATTGAAATTAAATGAATATTTGAAGACCCAACACACAAAAATTTTTTGTTTAATTACTTTTAACAAGGGTATGTCGAAGCTTGTCCATATATATATATATATATGAATGTTCTAACCTTGTCCATCTGCTGCATTATGGAAGGAAAAGAAGAAACTAGAAGATATAAAATAGAGAATTGTCTTTAACGCCTCATCACAAATTCCAAGCATGCTATCATTAAACGACTCTTTAGAAGTTGGTCTCAATCTTTTCCCTGAAACTATTGGTTGTCATTAATGTGATTAAAACTATGAAAACAAAACCAGTTACATTTTTTATAAGTTTTAGATTCAGTTTCTTAAAATACATAATTGTTTCTACATGTTAATTCCCATTCCATCATGCTGGCCACCCAAATTGCATCATCAAAGAAAACGATACAAAATTCGGAGCAAAATTTATTTTTTAGGTAAAACATTATATCAAAATCAAATGATTGAAATTATAGCTTATGTGAAGTTTGGATGATGAAAAAAATCAATTGTTAGAGTAGCCGAAATTTTTGACTTAGCTACTCACTTCGGCCTACAATCAAAAAGGCTATTGATTTATCCTTGGGGTATAGCAGTTCATGCGCCTTCTACATATTGCAAAACTTTTCTGCTGTAGAAGTGGGAGGTGTATCTCAAGCAAATTGTGCAAGCATGGATCATTCATTTCCGATTCATGATAGATTGAAAAAAAACATGCCAACAAAGCAATTCAATTTGAAGTGTAATAAAGAACATTTTAACATTGAATCCACTTGTTATTGTGATTTATCTTGTTGGGATAAAGCTGATGGAAGCATTGAAGTTATAGGAGGACTATGGGGTCCAATATCTCAAGAAATGTAGAGTTGGCTGTTAAATGTACTGGAAATGCGTACTAAAGATGTGCGGGTGTGAAATTTAATATCATCCTAAATCAGAGTTCTTGGTACAGGATCAGTGTAAAAGTGCGTAAGCGATAGCTTAACAGTCCGTCATTTCGGTGATATCTGACTCAAATCCAATTATTGTGGCGTTGCAGGTAGAAGCGGATTCGTCAGTAATGATTATGCTGCTCCAGTCCATTGTCCTTGTCCGTCGTTTGCGCACTATTGGCTGTACAAATGCCTATGTAATATATTTGTATTTGAGAGATCTATGATGAATACACAATTTATCTTTTCAACGGAAAAATGAAACTGTCTATCAGAAATGCAGCTCTTAGAGTCCTTTTAAATATAAACATGTGCAGTTTTCTGCTTATATTTTTGAATATAGTGAATGATTGATTAAATTCTAATAAAAAATAAATGAACTAAATATAAGATAGAAAATATTTTTAAGGAAGTTGTATTGTAAAGGGGGAAGTGATATTCAGAAATAATTTACTATTTTTCTCAAAATAAATTTTAACGTTTCTTACAATTTTTACTAATAATCTGAATTACACATGACAGGAAAATATGTTTTCATGGAAAAGTTGTTAACTTAATATCCGCTTAATTTGCTTTAAAAGTATAAGATTTAATTACCTTCATGGAGTAGAATTAAAATTTGCCACTGAAAACGGAGTTTAATTTTGGACTACTTAAAAAAGATACCTTAAATTGCTTCGTAAATATATTGTTATTGTCCGTGAAACAATAGACGTGTTACTTTTAAAATACTTGCAAAATATTTTTAAGCAAGTTTGTTTACCGAGAAAATAATGTACAATAAATTTTAAAAGAAAATATTAAGTAGCATATTATGGTTTAAAATAGTTATTAAAATTATTAAGATAAGATATATAAATTAGTTTTATAAGCCTGTATAAAGAATTTAGTTTTGAAATAAATTATATTATATAAAATAGCTTTAATGTATAAATAAAAAAATCATACTTTAAAACCTTTCCAATTAAAGTAACTTTAAAAATAAAACTTAAATTCAATATCTAATGCGTTTTTTAAACTCAAATATCAAAACCAATTGTTGTTTGCAATTATATTTTAGATATTAATACTGCAAAAAAGTTTAATTGATTTGAAGTCAAATTATGATTTTTCTTAAACATAATTTTGAAATGAAATTCTTTTTTAACTTTTACTATTTTTTATGTGAAATTGAAAATATAATTTATAATTTGTAGATAATCAATGTTTACATAAAATTTGTTTAAATAATACTTGCATTAAAATATAAAGATGATAAAAGTATAATCTTATATCTGTACAAAAACGATTAATGAGAGATTAGAAAAAAAGCTACATTTTATATTTATTACAGTATCTTTAACACCTGTTACTACTGTAAGACGGACCATGGATTTAAGAAGTTGTTAGAATTGCAGTAAGAAAAATGACTCATAAATTGCTTTTTTTTATACATAGAAAATAGAACGAACATTCGTTATCATTTAGCGCAAGCCTAAGTCATAACATTTTGTTTTCTAAAAATTAAATTGTGTTTATAAATGCTGAAAACAGAATTGTGTCAATGTGAAAGGACTAATTCATATAAAATCGAAGGTTCTTCAAATACTATCAATAATTTGAAGTTAGATCATTTGATCAATAATTTGGAATTAGATCTATTAGCTAGATCAAAGACTATATTGTCGGAAATCTATTACAAAGTACTGTCATGTTATGCTTTAATGTAAATAACAAATATTTAAATTTTGTAAATAATGACAATTTAAAAGCATCAAACCTGCAGCAAGGAGCTTATGTAAAATCAGACTAAACAACAGGAATCACTCCCTGACTCAGAAACACAGGAATCACTTCGGAAGAAAGTTCATTGGTTACAATTAAACTCATTGTGCAATTCGCAGTAAAGGGTTAACAAAATTTTGAATATTTATTTGCTTCCATTGTTATGCAAGTTTTTAAGGCAAAAAATAATTACAAATATTTATTGCAAAGGAAGAAACTGATTAAATCACCTGAATCTCAAGAAAAGGTGTATTAATGGCTATTTCACATAGGTAGTAAAATCTGTATTTTTAAGCACAGGTAAAGTTTACAGCAAAAGTAAAACTAATTTTTATTTTGCTTTTGCGAAAATTTTACTTAATTGAACTTAAGAGTGATTTGACAGTTCTAACCTGATGATTCAAACGTTTTTCTTATGATTTGAAATTAGTGAAAGGTCAATGTTCTTTGCATTTTAATTTTAAATAGTTGTATAGTATTTATTATATGATTGATATCACAGGTTGGAGTCAAGAGAGCATTATTTATCATTTTGCAAAAAGTTTATTCAGGATTAATGAAATAGCGTACTGTAAACTTATCACCCCCACACACGTACTCTCAGACATACATGTATATATATATATATCTGCATCAACACGTCTTAAAAATTGCATTCATTGGATAATGTATAATAGCCGCACAGCAAAAATCGTGAAAAATGGGAACAACATGAAACAAATAGGAACGTATAAGGAAAAACAAGAGAACATATCAGAAAATCAATTTTAGTCAAACATTCTGGGGAATCCGAAGTTTCTGTCAGGCATGCCAATATTTATCATGTAAACATCCAGTATGGTAATCCCATAGGAAAGATATGCACCAATTGGGCAATATTTACCTCGCAAAAAACGCTTAAATTTTATGTCGGTCTAATAAGTTATCGATTTAAAAAAGTAACCAGTGAGGGACAAACATACTAAGTCAATTTATCATAAAACGCAGTTAGGAAACGCTAAGATGTTAAATTTGTATGAATGTCTTGAAGTATCATTTAAATCACTTAAGAAGGTATTTTTTAATATTTTTCCATCAATTGGTCTGAGAAAGATGAAGGTCTTTCTACATATATCCTTTTATTCTCACTCAATTTCAGAGTATGGGATAATATCCTGAGATGTCCTTTATATATATATAGTGCCATTGTTATGTTGATTTGAAAAATTCAGCAAAGCAACACTACATTAAGAGAAAAAATTGATTGAAATATTTGTGCATTTGTTTATTTCTTTTGTCTTTCAAAAGCATTACATTTCTTTAAACTTTTTCAAAAATAACTGGTAACTCTTCGCAAGTAAAACAAATCTAACCCTCTTCCAAAATACCTGCTTATTACTTGGAAGGACTTCCTAATTTTTATTCATCATCTTCATTGGAAAACATGAATGTCTGAAATAGCTAAAGATTTCATGAATTCTGTATCAAATATTGATACAAAGAAATATTTTAACATGTTTATTTTTCTTTCTGATTGGCTAGAGAAACATAGTTAAAATAATAACTTAAAAATACAAAACTGAGCATTTTTTGTAAATTCGGGAAAAGTTTTATTTGTGAAGCAAAAGTCTAGCAAAACCAGAAAGAGATATAGAAAGTAGAATAAGATATGTTATTTCAAAAGGAATTTCAAATAAAAGCGTTATAAATAATATTACTTTTTCATGAAGTAAAATAAAAGTTGGAAAAGTTGTATAAATCTTGTTTTTCTTAAAGAAATAATAGTTTATTTGAAATAGTTACATTCAAATTTTCTGTTTCAATATATTCTGCTTTTTAAAAAGTTTTATTAAAAATATTTGGTGTTAGAGCAAATGTTTTATAAATCTAGAAAATTTATAATGATTGATACTGTTCAGAGAAAGACATATGCTTCAAATTTATATACAAATTAATGTATATATAAGTATTAAAATAATTTTTCAGGCAAATATTTGATTAAGTGAATTAAATATGTGAAATGTATTATGCATGAATTATGAAAAAATATAAACTGGAATTATTTTACTTGTATAAAAAATATCATTTAAATAAATAAAATAATTTATAACTATTGTTTAAAAATAGCTCACTAATTTGAAATACTATCCTGTTTTAAAAATATAAGGAATATCTATTCAATTTTTAAGAGGAAAATTAAGATAGTTGTACACATTATTTATTCTCGCCATTACCTTCTAATCAAAATATTTGTTTAAAATTGAAGATGTTAAAATAACTTTATACGTTTTATTTTGTTTCCTTACATTTTGTAAAATATTATTATAAAGCTGGATGAAACAAAAAGCGCGATTCGAAAATAAAAAAAAATATTGTTACCTTAGGTTATTGTACTGTTATGGGTGTTGCTAATATTTTTGCCATTATTTGAAATTGTGAATATTCTTGCCATAAAATCAATACATGCATTATGATTTCGTAACATTACTAAAGGGCGTATCACACAGAAATTTCAAGGGTTAAATTTTCTTTTTTGTTTACTCAATTAACTTTGGATGTTTCAACCACTTTAATTATCTTATTCTGAATGAAAAATTCATGGTTTTCATATTAACTTTTAATGTGAAAAAAGCTATCCAAATTTTAACTTTAAATAATGTGTGGATATCGTTTAAAGAATTTTAATTATTAATCATATTTTATTGATTAGAAGACATTTTAATTAATATCTTATGGAATTTTATACCGTATATAAAATTATGAAATATCACTGTATAACCAACAAATTTTATTTTTCCGATTAAAAATATTTTTAAGATTCTGATAGTGTGAAAAAGGATTTACTATTAAGCATGCGATTGCCTTTAAAATAATATATAAGTAAGAATGTAAAAAATAAATTTCATTTCTTTAAATTAATCTTAGTTAAAAATCCATTCCTTAAAAAACAAAAATTGTATTTGTATTGTAAACATTTGAAAAAGCAGAAAATAATTTTAACGCAAATGTCTGCAATGTTTGATTACTGAAAATAGTATAGCATAAATAATCTCTCAAAAGGAAAATGTTTCATAAAACTTCTGTTATTTCGTGGTTACGCATTTTTTCCTGAAATACTAAAAATGATAAAAATCAAAATAATTAATTTACGAAAAAGTTTGAAAAATATGTTTCTAATCATACAGGGAAATATCTATATTTATAATTTTTCTGTCTTTCATTTTGAAGCATCAACTGTTTATAAAATCATTAACTGTGAATGATTACAGTATACTAATTAAAAAACGATTCACAGTGATATAGATTTTAATCAAAGACGAAATTTGACATTAAAAACATGATATATTTATATCAAATACTGATATATCATGTTGAATTATTTATTGATAAAAAAGAGTTTGAATGCGTCTCAATTAATAAATACGAAGCATTATTGCCTTGGATGCGTTTAATCGTTGGAATAAGATTAAATTTTAATTATATATATATATATATATATATAATATTTGTACCTTGTAAATCTTGCAAACCTATTTTAATTTGGAAAATTCATTAAACTCATTTCTTTGTTAAGCACTCAATTATTTAAAAAGAAAAACTACATTAACTAAACAATTTTTCATGTTTATTATACAAAATATCCTAATTTTCACAAGTGAATGTAAACCAATTATTTAACTTTCCTATAATGTTTTATACAATTTCTGTATAATTATTTCTGTATATTTGATGGATATATTTTATATTTGTTAAATACCTTTTTAATTAAAAATAACTGTGAAAGGAAAGATATTGCAAGATATGTTGTTTAACTGTTATTTTATTCCTTCTTTCACTTTATAAAAGAAATAAAATAAACCATTGTTTTTAATTTTTTGAAGACAAATTTATACTTTTCGTTTTGATTTTATTTAGAGGAATTATTAAAATAACGTTGAGGAAACACTTCTATTGAGATACAAATGTAGAATTTCAGTGCAGGAAAGATAAACATTCACTGTGTAATACATATTTATCAATGGAAAGAGACATATTTTTCTCCATGATTGTACATAACGATAGTGCTACTATCTCTTTCTTTTCTGAAGTCTGGAGAAGACCAAGTTTCTGTCTCGCACTCCAAACTAAACTTATTCTGATTTCAACTGATAACCTGATGAGATAAAAATAATTTTCCATTTTAGATGGAGCAATTGATAGCTCATTCTCCTGTTAGAAAGTATATCATCTCACCAATATGGCTTGTGTTTCATTGTTTAGAAAGCGACGAATTCATCTTTTCTACCTTAGCTTCAGAGAATGGCTTTGTTTCTAGATGTTTAGAGAAAGTATGATGAATGAGAGAAATAAATATAACCCATTTTATTTAACTTAATTTCATATATACTCCATTCTTTTATTTGGTACATATGAAACTCATGTGTCTTTAATAATGAATTAAAGTTATAGAACTCGTGAAAACAATTTTTGTTTCTAAATTATAAAAATATCTCATTCCTATTGAAAGTAAGAAAGTCGAAAAATATATATTGCACGTTATTTTTTTTATAAAAATTATAGTTATTATATTTTCGAAAAATCAACTTCTTTTAAACAGAAAAAAACTAGGAACAATAATAGTTGTGATAAAATATAAATTTATAATGAATTATTTATCAATTATATTCATAATAAATTTAAATTTTATCAATTATTATTGTTTGTGAATGAATTACTTATCAATTATTCAATTACATGCACACACACACACACACACATGCACACACACACACATGCACACACACACATGCACACACACACACATGCACACACACATGCACACACACACACATGCACACACACACACATGCACACACACACATGCACACACACATGCACACACACATGCACACACACACATGCACACACACACATGCACACACACATGCACACACACATGCACACACACACATGCACACACACACATGCAGACACACATGCACACAAATCATAATTTCAGGAGAAAGCCCTATAACGTTTATTATTAACAGTTTGGATTTCTAACGAATCAGCATTTGCATTCAATTAAATAAATAAAATTTTCTGGTATGTTTTTCAAACGGGTTAAGAAAGACTTGGAAATCAGGGAGAATATTGTCAACAAAATTGGGATTCAAACATGCTGAAATTACATCTCCAGAGGAAGGTATTGCTTATTATGAGGATGAATGAGTTCACTGGAAGGTTTGAGCTATCCATATTCTACACTGTCCGACAATGAAAATGGAACACGAAGAAGCAGCTCACAGAAAGTAATGAAATTCGGCAAACAGAGAGAAACGGCAAAGAACAATAAGTGATCTGTATTTTGAAACAATATGCATAATACAGATTGAAAACAGGGTCATGTTGTTGGTCGTATTACTTACGTGGACTGCTATACGTGAAGCAACACGTCTTAGGAAAAGAGTCAATGAAAGTACGGGTGGTGTCTTGAGAAATGGCTCTCCATTCTCTGTCAATCATTAATCAAGGTGCGTTTTCTGAAGAATGCAGTAATAGGGTCTGCATATAGCGTCCAATCATATCCCAAACATGTTCGATTAATGAGAAATTTCGCAAGCACATTAGCTATGGAAACAACTGCACATTTTGCAGGGCCTGTTGGTTGATGGGAGCAATGCACCGTCTGGTGTTATCTTGCTGAAAAAGGGCATTGGGCTTTCCCTGAATGTAGGGGAGTGCCACCTGACGCAGCACATCATCCACGTAACGTTGAGCTGTTATAGTGCCATGAATATGAACTAGAGGTGACCTGTACATAATGGGACTCCAAACCTTGATAGCGCGTTGTTACGAGATGGGCCGTTCCCCAATTCCTGAAGGACTGGATCTGTCTCCACATCGATGTTATATTCATACGTGGTAACTATCTCTGAAGAAAGAGAAACGTGACTCATTTAAAAAGACGACACTGTGCCACTCCGTCGTCTAGATCACTGTAGTCTTACACTATTCTAGACTTTGGCGTCTGTGGGATCAATGGGAGTATTTTTCACAGACAACATACGTGTCAGACCCTTGCACTTAATCGACAGCAAATGGTTCTACTGGATGTGATAGCATCCAGGAAGTCTTGCATATGCTGCAGAATTTCGGTAGGCGTATATTGCGGGGCCACTGACGTCTCCCGTCTGACTCGTTGGTCCACGCGTGCTGACGTCACTCTGAGTGCACTGGCGCTCCGCAAACGTTCCAAAATTTCTTGTCCTGATAATCTTCACCACAGTCGGTGCACTGTGGGACACGTCAAGGTGTTTGTGAGCTGCGACTTGTCATAAGGATCAATTGCCCTTAGTCTGATCATCATCCCCTCATGAAGCTGTCTGTCTACTGAAACTGATTGCGTCGACGATGGCTTGGCATCTCTACAATTACAGGCGTCCTTTGTGACAAGAACAAATTTTCAGCGATTATTTTGCAAGTAGCAATAATGACGCGAATATTTCTCACTTTTTTGGTTCCTCACCTTATATCTTAGCTTATGGGCTGTGGAGAACTGCGCATTTCATATCATTTGCATAACTTGATAAGTTGCGTCTACCCTGAAATTTGCATAATATTCTGGCCTCTCCTTCTAAGTATAGCATTTTCTATGTCGGGCAGTGTAATTAAGCTAGAATTATAATAGGATAGTTTTGACTCATCTTTTGACACCTTCACACAGTATGTTTAGTTTATTACATTTACTATTCGAATAAATAAAATTAAGAATTTTTTTTTGAGTTTTACCTAATTTATTTTAGTGTTTATCTTATGGTTTAGTAATATGCATATAGTCATGTTTTAATGAGTAAATATGAGCATATTTGTAAGAGTAAGCTTAGTTTCAGCATCTCTCACCCATAATTTATTTTTCATTTATGTTTTCATATAATGTATTTTTCTATACTGAGATCTTCACAATGATGCCTCTTACAAAATGCGGGGTTTATGCTGATGCTTGTACATTAAATTAAAAGCAGTTTCAGTTCAAAATTTTAGCTACAATAGTTTCGATTATTTTAAACATTAATGAACGCTAATTTGACTTACCTGATAAGATGCAATTAATTTAAACAATATTACACATGGTTCTGGAACTTTATTCGTTTCAAGAACAGAGGTATGAGGCTTTATTACTTAGAGTATGTTTACATATTTAAGCGCCAATGCTAGGAGTCGAGAAAAATTTTTTACTTTTTTATATATTCTTTTTCTTTGTATATAACTAATGTGGAATATTTAAAATAAATAATGATGTTTACTAACTATTTCTATTTTTTAAAAGCACTGCATTGGATTGTTTGTGCGCGCAATTTTCTTAATCACAATTTTTATCAAAATGTATGTAGACTTTCCCACATGAAGGATCTATTTATCTACCTATTTATATATCTATCAACACACATACACACATATATAATACAAAACATTCTCAATGCATAAAATAAATTGAAAACTTTTGTGAAGTTATGCATTTTAAATTTAGTATTTTGATACATTCAATGAATGATCTTTTTAAGTTTTCAATTTTATGTGTTAATACAAGAAAACTACTTTTAGTAAAACACATTAGTATGTAAAATCAAAATTCTGTTGAATTTAATATCTTATATAGTTTTGAAGCTATTTAATTTCTTTAATCAAGAAAACAACCTCCATAGGTGCATGAGGATATTACTATTATATAGAAGGAAATTTTAATACTAGTTCACAAATAAATCCAAATTATATATGCATTAAAAGCCCGAAAAAATACATTATTACTTAAGATAAATACTAACTTATGAAATACAACTGAAAGTACTTGAAAAGAATTCTAATAATAAAAGAGTTTATTCTTTCAAGAGATAGATTTACATATAAACATTATGAAAATTGATGCTTTGCCTGAAACTTGTATTCTTTGCATTTAATTTAATATTTGCTTCTCCAAAAAACATTTTCAAATATTTCTACATTTGAAATCTTATTTTAGAAATGTCAAATCTCTCATGCCACAACATATTAGCTATTTTAACATTTCATTTCCTTTAATATCTTGAGTTTATTGAACTTGGTTACAGCCTGAAAAGTTGGAAAAGAATGTTTCGTAATGAGCCAAGAAACAAATCTTACCCGAAGATATTCCTCGTTCCTTTTGTAATTTTAGTCCGCAACTGTCACTGAAACTGCGTCTCCAAATTTTCATTACAAAAATGAAGAATTTTATGAGGATTGTTTGAAATATTTACTTAAAGCAGCCTTGTGTGTTCCTTATCCCTTAGGATATTTTCGTGGTAGTAGAAATTCAATATTTGTGCGAGCTGTAGGCATTTCAGAATATGAATCCTTTCTGTGTGCCTTAAAGAATCAACCATGCACATACTTTTAGTTTCACCCATCAGTAAATACATGCTTTTAGAACAATAGGAACTCAAAACTATTTTTTAACTGATAATTAATAAACAATGACGGGAATAGTGATAGAATTATTTTCAATCACAAAACAAATTTCTTAATCTATTTGTGAAAGCAGGGGAAACTATATTGGAACTGTTTGAAAACTATATTAAGATTAGTTTTAATGAATAGACTTTAAAATACTAAATTAGATATTTTGGTATCTAACTCATTATACATTTAATTATGGATGAATTAACAAGAAGTTTTCATTCATCCGTCAGAACATTGTCTTGAGCATATGCAGTAGAGCGTGATTATTTGATTTAATTATTTGATTTAAACTCAACTGCATATTTAGCACGAATATAAAATAACTAATGCATAAATAAATTCATAACAGTTAATAATTTAAAAAATTATATTATTAAAATTGGAGTAGTGTAGTTAATAGTTCCATTTGCATCCCATTATTTAATAAATTTATAATCATTTATTATAATTAAAATTTACACACATTAACAAGCTTTGGTAGTTACTATTGTGTTATGTAGGCTGAAAGTGTAATATAGATTAATTAATGACTTGAAATTGACAAAAGCTGTTTTCAAGTGAAATTCGACAAGTATTATTGAATGTTGCGAACGTATCTAATATGACGGAAACTCATTAATCTTTGAAATAACTAAAATGAGGGTTAATCAATAATTTTTTTAGTGATGAGCAAATTTAAAAATGATAATTACTTTTTTATTATTACTGTTACTTTAAAAGTATTTTTATCATATTCTTATATTTATATTAAATTAAATGATTTTGAATTAACAAACAGCTGTTTTTGATAAAATATTTGAGAGAATTTTTTGTTTCAGCCCCTGCGTACAGTAATCTAATCAGGCTTTATTTTATAAGTATGAAAAAATCAACCAGAGGGATTCCTTTTAATTATGTGTTTTTAGTAGTATACACAAACTAAGACATGGAATGTAAATGTATAAAAATGAAGTCCAATTTCATAAAATAGTACCTAAAGAATCTTAATAAAAAATAAAATTTAAAAAACTCAATAAAATGCTATCTAATAAAGTATAAATGTAGAAAAATAAAACCAAAATTTCATGGAAATCATTTTCAGAATTAGAAATGAGAAAAAATTTAAAGGAAAAAAAAAAAAAAAAAAAGAAGAACCTTATTAACTTTCCCCTATGAGTTTAAATATGTACTCAGATTTTTCTCCATCAGGCAAGGTTTATTTTCGTGACACTTATTTTTAAGGCTTTAAAAAGATTGCTACTTATTATACACTTAATGTTAAATATTCAGTTAATTCTGGCTTACGTAAAAAGTTGTGTATTTTGGTTTTTTGCTATATTTCGCATTAAAGATGCCCCTCTTTACAACCCAGCACACAATAGTTGGACAGCCTACTGGGACTCTACTCGCCTTGGTATATCGTTTTCATGGTAGCAAACTACTAATGACTCACCAGCTTAATATATTTAGGAAAAAAGTATGGGAGTCCAACAAGGGAATTTCCAAGGACATGTTACAGTTTATTCTTTTGTATGAAGCCAGAAAATCAGTTATTCTGAGTTTTAAAAATGTTCATTTTGTGATATTATTGATTTTATTTGTAGTCCTATAAATATTCCTTCCTTCAATGTTGCACTACTTATTTTAGAAAATTTAAGTTTCAGTTACATGAAGGTATATCTTTTGCAAAATTTTCCACCAGCAACAATTTCATATGTAGAGGAGGTAAAAACACTTTTTCGAGAAACACTAAAGAAGTATTTAGCTTATTTTTATGTTTCCTAATAAGAAATTCACGTTTAAGCCACTGTTATCTTTTATAATGAGGCTTTCTATCCCTGTTGTCCTATTTACACAAAGAAGAACAGACGTTTGTGTATCCAAGTTGCAAATCTAACAATAAAGCTATTACTTTTAAAGCACCGCATATATTTTTGTTATATTTAGTCCACTGAATTTTTCCTAAAGCAACAATTTTTTATTTTCATGTTTCTTTCATATCACAAGTATGTGCAACAGGTATTGATTGTAATTCTTTTTCATGATGAAGTAATACAGCCTATAAATGACAAGACGACTTTGGCGTGCTTTTGAACAATCGCCACCTATATGGCTGAGTTTATATCCAAGCGCTTCCATTACTGAACAAACATTAATAAAAATTATTACAAGAAACTAAGCTACCTTCTTTAGAGGAGTAAACTTTAAAATCACTATGTTGATTATGATAAGGACATATCTGTACGTTAAGTAGATTACGTCCTTTGAGCCTGCAACTTTCGTTGACTGTTTAGACAAATTTAAATCCCTTGTAAATCCTAAAGCCTTTGAACCTAGAACTTCCACTGACTGTTTGACAAATATAAATCCCTTGTAAATCCCAAATCCTTTGAGCCTTGTAAATCCCAAATCCTTTGAACCTTGTAAATCCCAAAACCTTTGAGCCAAGAACTTCTACTGAATGTTTAGACAAATGTAAATCCCTTGTAAATCCTAAGGTCTTTGAGCCTTGTAAATCCCAAATCCTTTGAGCCCGGAACTTCCACTGAATGTTAAGACAAATGTGAATCCCAAAAATAAAAATGGTGATTAATATCTTGTTGAGATAAAAGGCGTTCTTCGAAAGTACCTGCTTTAAAGACAGGGTCATTAATTCCGTTTCCTTCGTCTTCAGCGTGAACTTGGTGAGAGTCGAAGTTATGGTTATAAAATCTAGATACTTTGGAACAGAATATCCTTGATTATAGAGCACAAGTCTCATTGTAGATGCCAAATTGGAATATTTTATTGTATATTTTGTTTTGGACGTTATTCTTCAATATTTGTTATGCAGAAATAAGAGTAAATTGAATGGCGTTTCTGTGCCCTCCAAATCGTAGGGTCTGAAAATGGCGTATGGTTATTCTATTTTTTCATACCATCAGAAGCCTGACATATGATACCCAGCATATATCTAGGGCCCGGTCCTTTTCAAAATCACTATATTTACAACCGATAAATATAGTGATTTTGAAAAGTTCATAATATTTTTTCACGAGTGGTTTGAAATTTTATTTTTTAGACTTAAATGTTAGTTCTCCACAGATGCAACAGAAGGTATTTGGTTGATTTAAACATTTTCTTGCAATAATGAAAAGCTTATAAAACTTATAAGAAATAAAAACAGAACGAAAAAACAACAAAAATAAAAACAGTAACCACCACATACGTGTTGCCATTTTCACTACTATTTCGAAACTGACAACTGGCATTTGCTTACTAAAACAAGGAAATGCTTAACATGTTAAAACACGAATATGCGTAAACATTCTTATAGCACATTTCGACCTGGATATCAGTCTATTTGGCGTTAAATCATTCTGGATAAATTTATCCGTAATTTGCAGAAATCAAAGAAAATTACAAATGGCATTCAGAATAGAACTATATTCGATTAAAGGAATCTGATTACATATTTGAATTCAGTGTGTGAAATTTCATTAAAATCTTTCTTCTTAAAATTAGTTTTCTTCTAAAAAAATTATGTTGACCCAGTCAGACACCTGAATACACACCAGTTGTTTTCTTAAATCAATTAGAGTAAGGACTTTTCCAAGCATGTTGGCAACATCTACTTGTTAAAGGAAAGTAATCGAAAATATTAAATTTGATAGATTTTTGGCAAAAAAAAAATGAAACAAAATCTCCCATTTATAATAGATTCAAAAACTGAAGACCATCACCACATTTTGCTTCCAAAATTGAGCACAAATGATGTTTATTTTCTGAAAATTTTCCGTGTTTCAATTTCATTTACTAAATTATAGAATTTTCTACTTTATGCAAATTTCTAAAGAAGGATAAAAGTTCTAAAGAAGGATATAAGTTCTAAAGAAGGAAACGCGGTTATTTTATTTTTCGTTATTAACTCATTGTAAAAAATATTGCGAAGAGAGAGACTTCATTAATGAGATTAGTTCATAAGTAAATATGATTATTTTAAATGTAGGCACGTTAAATTGGCTAAGAAATAATCTTGTTATTTTAGACTTTACATAACATTTTAGGTGTAGAGTTCTTATAGATTTTAAACGTAGTTATCAATTTAACATTTTATATTAATGAAGATCTATATTAGTGAAGCAATAATTATTTGCAAACTTTTAAAAATCTGGCAACTTTATGTGGAAGAATCGAGTCTTATTATTACAGTTTATTGCTTATAACAAATATTTTTAAGTACATTTTACATTTAAAGTGAATTAAAATAAAAGTCTATGTCATTTCTAAGCTAGAGGCTTTTGGAATTGTGTTTCGATTTAAAAAAACAAATACCTTCAATTTTATTGCTTATTTCCGAATGTTTTTAACAGAAGGCTATTATAGTTTCTTTTTAAAGTTTAATAAATTAATGTTGTATTCCAATTTTAAAACTTAATGAAAGACAATTTACTTATTGCACATAAACTTACTGTTGTGATACATCAAATATTTATATAGCAAAAAATATCTGCATCATATAACGAAGACTAACATATGACAGTGAATTTACTTAATTATACTTTTCAAGGAAAGCTATATTAGCTCAGACGGTAAATTAGACTAGTAATTCAACCTTCTTAATCAAATTCTATTCTTAATGTATGTATAATATTATTATCAAACTATTCCAATAAATTAATTTGAAGAATTCATTATTTACTTTTCAATGGAAAAAATATGATATAGTTTTGGTTAATTTATATTTGTTTGTAAGTAAATAGGCAAATAATAGTATGAATGTTATGCTCAAAAGGGGGAGGGGAATTATTATGAAAATTCTTTTAAAAGTAAGCACGTAGGTTTTTTGTTTGTCCACCAATGTATATTATACGCACTAAGATATTTAAATACAATGTATTTTATACTTTATTAAAGTTCCATTTTAAGATAAATTAGTTGCAGTGAAGTGTATGTCTTACTGTATTAATAAACATAAAAAAATAAAATTTTATTGAAATTTTTCTCCTGCATTGTATGCTGCTTATGACCCAGAAAAATAATAGAAAATGAAAGGTTTTACCGAATTCGAAATTTAGGATGGATTTTAATATATGGCGCAATATAAAACGCAATAAATTTAAAATTTGAGTATAACAATAGAATGAAAATATAAATAAGTATACTAAAGAATATTCAAGAAATCAATCTTAAATCTTTCCTCATTCAATTTAGAATAGAAAGAAGAACATTTTCGAAAATGAATTTCTCATAACCAGATTGACATTCAAAGGTATTTTTCACCTTTTATTCAAAATATCTTGCAAATATATTTCCTTTTTTTTAAAAAAAGAATTTAAGAAAATATTATAATCACTTTTTTGATAAAAAACAACACCTGGAACAAAGGAATTTTCTATTTTGAAAGAGAACTTAAGGAAACGTCGTATAGCTGGAAGAAATGGGAGCAAAAATGAAAAACTAGACATCTTTTTTTCTTAAAATGGGGAATTCTTATTCTCTGGGCATTCCATTAGAATTTATTTGATATGCTCATAGAATTCTTGATTCTATCTATTGGTTAAGGGAGCTAAGTTTACGGTCATTTTAGTAGAATTTGTTGGATTTTTCCAAAAAAAAATGTTTATATATATATATATATATATATATATATATACAGTGGATATGGTTTTTATGTATTTGATGGTAAAAATCTTAGTTGTACTGAATTTTTTTATCGGTTGATTGTGTTGTATTTTTAAAATTATTTTCATAATTGATTTAGAATATTATAACTATTGAAATACTATGATAGATTTTTTGTTGACATTAAGTATATTTTTTAATTTAAATGTAGCATTCCTCTATTTAAATTCATGTATTTAAGATGATCCAAATTAGAGGCAAATCGATTGTACAATACTGGTAGTTTCACTATTTAAAGGAGAGATAGATTTAAAAATAGTAGCTTATACAATGCATGGGAAAAATGCCTTATAAATATATCTGCAGGATTTACCAATAATAGAAACATAGAACTGTTTTAACGGAAAATAAAATTTGATGGTAGAAAACAGGAATAGAAACACATACTGTAAATCTATTTTAAACATACTTATCTCTTGAATCAAAAATATTACATAAGAAATATAAGTTAACAATTTAGTGGAGTATTAATGACATTTATTGTAACAAAGTATTTTAATACAGTTATATGAGTCAAATATTTCTAAAATAATTACTTATGAACTAATTATAAAAGTTATTTATAGTTGCATATATATATAAAATCTTACACAAAATAATGATAATTCTATTCTTAAGGAGAACTACATTTAAGTATGCATGGAAACTAACCGAAATAATCTTGTTTTATAAAATATAATTATTCCTTATTCTATTGATTTTCATTTTATTTTTTTAATTTTCATAAATAGTATAACTAGCAACAAATATTTATGAAATGAATATAAATGAAGATGTATTTAAATAGTTATGTGCTTACATTCGTATCAACACTTTATATAAAAAAGCGTTGAAGTCAATTAAATTTCACCATCGTTACAAGAGAGAGAGAGAGAGAGAGAGAAGAGAGAGAGAGAGAGATTTTATTTTAGACATTTTTATTATTTATATCCTATATTTATTTGCAGACATTTTAATTTTCGTCTGTTATATCACAATTCTGACTAACAAACCAATTCAGAAAACAATGCGCTTGGAATATAAAAGAACGTTTTAAAATCATTTTGTAAAAGTATTTTTATGTTCACTGAATTTCTTTGATGCTCATATTGTTAGACATTTGTACGAAAAAAGACACGTTTTAAGCAAAAATATATAACTTCGATATATCTCCGGGTTTTTTTTTTTCATTTCATATATACATTGCAATTTTATAATAGAAACTTTTCAAACAATGTTGATCAAACTAATAAGATTTACAAATAAATTATAAAATTAAAGTATGTATATATACGTCGATTACTTTGTTACTATGTAGAAACTTGTATTTGTAAGCCCGCACTTGCATATTTCACTATATTCTTCTTTATTGGTCTTTGTCGGAAAGATAACATCAGCAATGAGCTCTTTTATTTTATTTATGTTTCTGTGGCTAAATTGAACGGAAAGTACAGAGATGTGCAAAGAGAAGTATTTTCCTTCTTCATGAGCGGCAAATGAGGAGGAAGAACAGGAAAAAGGGTTTACTTTTTTGCCTCTTTTTTAGTGGTGGTACTTGTTATATATTTTGTCCCTATATCTGCTTACTTAGTTATTAAATAAAGCATTAACTGCTAATTGATGTTAGAATGCGCACTAAAAGTTTGAAATTAGAATTAGATTCATAACTCAAAAAATTGTTTTACGAATAGCCAAAAGATATTAACAGATCTTCATATATTAAAAACTAATTTAGAGCTTTGTGCATAAATACAATAATTGTACATTCGGTTCTGGTAATTAAGAAAATATATCTTTTTGATATGAAAACTTAAAGATGTTTAGAGTTATATATATATATATATATATATATATATATATATATATATATATATATATATCAAGAAAAATGGGCTTCATATTTTACATACTTTACTAAAATATATTGAAAAACGAGAGCAAAAGGTCCTTTTTAATTACTTTTAAAAATTCTTAATCTTTGTCGATGAAAAACACAAAACACTGCTGCTTTATTCTCGCACTTCAATTATGTGTTGAAATTTCTTATTTATTTTAAACTATTTTGAAGTAATTGTTTTTAAGGTAAAATTTTGTAAGTAGAAGTCTCAGCGTAAGCAGGGGAAATCCGTTGCTGTTTCTCTCTCTAATTTCAAGTATAAATTTAGAAGATTTAATTGTAGTATCAATATCTGTGAAAACTTAAAAGAACGACCTTGAAGACACTTTGACGTAAAACAAAATGAATAAAAAAATTCTCGTTTTAATTTAGTTTCTTTCTTATTTAGATTTCAGTAAGTTTTAATCATGGTTTCAATGCCAGTGAAAACTAAAAAGCGTGTGCTTGAAAAAACTTTGTCTTAAAATAGAATAAAGAAAACTAAACTTGTTTAAAACTAATTTCTCTTGAAGCAATTTACTAGAACTACACTTTATCGAACATTGTTTTCTTAAATTTGAACTTAGAGAATTTGATTTTGATTAAAGGAAATTTCATTATAATTATTAAAATTTCTCCAAAATTTATAGTATCAAACAATATTAAAAGTGTATATTATCTTACATTTTATTTCCAAATCATGGGAAAATCGACAAATAGCAAAAGAAAACAAAAGTAAGTAAAGTTAAAAAGTAATTAGTTAAAATGCGAAGTTAAAAAGTAAGTAAATATTGATATAAACTCTACACATGCACGCACTCACGCACGCACGCACGCACGCACGAACACACACACACACACACACACACACACACACACACACACACACACACACACACACGCTGCTGGCCATTAAAAATTAAAATCAAGATACAAGAAATAAATGATCTTACAAACGTCAAAATTACATAAAAGAAATATACAAATGATTAGCATTTAGATGACGTGAGAGGGACAAACTGCATTTAAGGCACTACATTTATAAAAAGTTGTAAAGTAGAATTCAAAAATTCTGTTTTTTTTTCAAGATTCATAATATAGCTAAAATAATAAGGAGATATGCTTACCATTAAGTGTTAAAATTTTATAGAGATTGAGGATCATTGCCTATCTATAGCGCGGTTTATCATTCTGTGATATTGGCATTCACATTTGTTGAAATTTAGCATTGTCAGGCGAATCTGAAATCTATGAATTGCTGAGATTCTTGATAAACTTCCTGCAAGTTCTCATGACCTCCTATGACTAATGTTTGAGAGAAAAAATATATTGTGAGATCGGCATTGTAAAATATTACAGCCCCATCATGAAAAGCAAGGGACGCGTTTGTAACACGCTCAATAACATGGGACATTCTCAAATCTACCAAGATAGATATGAAGGCTGAAACATGACGCTATTCAGCAGTAGCTCGTATCAAATCCGGGACTTTCACTCTGAAGAGTAGTGTCCTTCAATTTGGCCATGGTGAGCCCAAAGTGCGACGAACTTTGGAGTAGCATGGATTGTTGTCAAAGTGATCACTACTTCGCCTTCCTTTGACTATGCAACACAGAGATAGACAACGACGTTGGTACTCCAATCATCAAAGTTTAATACAGGAGTAATGTACTATCATCTTTTCAGACGAGCTACGGCAGTATTCTGATGGGTGTATTAATACCTGGAACTCCTGAGAAGAACGCTGGACTCTAAATTGCATTCTATAATATCGTAAGGGCACACACCTGACGTGACGTATGGATAGCTATTGAGTACACGACAGGCACATCTCTAGTTCAAATCAAAAATAGTTTGAATGATGACCTATTCACGTTTACGATATCTTAATGACAGTGGTTATGTCATAACTTTAAAGTTTGTGAAACGACATCTTTTAACTAGGTAACAGAATAGCAAATCTTATACATCGTGTTCTGACCTTCCTCTATACAAAGTGTACCTCAGGCTAATTGTTGCTCAGGTTAATAGAAATTTCATAGATCTTCCGCACTGAAAACATTTGGTGACGGGCTGCAAAGAGACGGGTGATCCATCGTCGCTCTTTAAATATTATTTTTGATGAAGTTTGATACAGACTTGAGAATCAGCATTGGTGTTCAGCAGCGATTTGACTGTATCTGTCATGCTAACTTAATTTGACTCCAAGAGTAACCGGATTAATGCCATCTTATCTGCCAAGACCAGCATCTATTTTCCTACTAATTTAGCAGATAATAAATCCCCAAATTTCATGAAAATTACGTTCTTCGTTAAACTCTCTGTTTACAGAAGTTAAATATTTTCTTTTCTTTATTGTCTCAATTTTAATGGTCAACAGTGTATGTATGAATAAGTTTGTATATATATATATATATATATATATATATATATATATATAAATTCACTTTACTAATGAACTATATGATAAAAATATTTAATGTTTAACAAGAAAAGCATATGTTTAAAACTCCTGTTACAAATGATATAGGAGTATTAGTCTACAGAGATACAGAATCACTCATATATTTAGTATGCTGTCCAAAGAACATCGTATTTGATTACGATATATTTACAAACGTAGTAAAAAAAATTAGATTATAAATATATTTAATGATTTTGTAAAAAAAACAAATTGGAGTTTCTTTAAGAAAGCATTAGAAATTTAGGAAATAATCTTTAATGGTTTTATGTGTAAACAAATAATGTAATTTATTACAGATGTATAAACCTAGAAAGTTTTAAATGTTTGAGGAAAATATCAGACATTTTGCTTATTTTTAGTATCCTGTAAATAATTTCTATATAACTATCATCTTTAAGAAAAGAAACTTTAAATTGCAAAAAATGTACATTTTACAACAATGTTTTATTTTAATCTTGAATATTAGTCACTTTAAGAAGTTTTATAATAAACAATGAATATTTTGGATCATATCATCAGATATTTACTACTAGGTTAAGTATTTGAATATGAAACTACTCTATAATAAATTATCAATTCAATATTGTGTGTACTTATGATTCAATTAAAATTTTAAATTTCCTTTTTTAACAAATTTAAAATCTTCTTTGATTATAACATTTTACTATAAATTTAAATATTTTATGTCAATTAAAACTGTTCCGTTAAATGCATACACATATGGTCAAAACTTTTTGAATCTGATTCGCTTTAAGGAGTTTTCATGTCAAATCCATTATTTATTTTACCTGAGAGAATCTTACTGTTATTTTTAGTCATTGTTTCTTACCTTCAGAAACAATATAATGAATATTTTGTTTTGAAAGCATATTTATAAACAAAAAGATTTATCAATTACAAATATACAAGCAATATAAATTTAAAGTTGATAGAAATAATCACATGAAGTAGAATATTTATAAAATTAAATAGTAAATTCATAAAACCTTCGAAAATATACGCTATCGAAAATTACCTAAACATTTAAATAATTTAAAAATGATTTTAATAATTACTGAGCATTTTATAGCTTTTATATCATTTAATAAACACTAGAAAGCTCAGAAACTGATATTTAAATAAATGGATATTCACACTCTCATTTAGTTAAAAATAACGCGCAATAAATTATTGAATTTTCAAAAGATGCAAAATTATCAAAATATTTCCGTATCTAATATTATTTTTTTTAAATACATATATGGAATTTTTTTTTTCAATATAAGAATACTTCAAAATTTCTGAAATTAATCTTTCTAAAAACATATTTTTAATTTCATGGATAATTTTTATTCACAGCATTTTTTATGCTGTTATGAATTTGGAATAATTTTAATTTCCAGTAAGTTCTAGCATTAATAATAATACACAAATAAAATAAAAATACAATAGCATAATATGTGCTTTAAATGCAATTTAATTTATTCGATAAATTTATGCGTTTTCTGCCACCTTCCTCCTCACTTTTTAACTTCACTGTTATTTTAATGATACGGAGATTAGAAATTATACCATGCCGGATGCTTTTCAATAGTTCAGCACAGAAATTACTAAATTCAATATCCGCATTACCATGGAAACTAAAAGCTGTTTGAATAACGTCACACGAAGATTCAAAAATTAGTGCGGTCGTTAATTGAGATGCATGACGCCTTCCGTTTCAGTTACAGTTGCATGTGTTCCTTTGATATGCGGACGTCGTATACAATTAACCGATTTTTAGCACTGTGCAGCATGCTTGCTGCTAGAATGAAACTGCTTTAGAGTTAGTTGATATTCATTCGCATGCCCAATGTATTTTTATTATGAAATCTTTTTTTTTTTAATTGAAGAAAATGAAAATCTTTCCAAGAATATAAACTTAAATTCTTTGAATAACCACAGTGAAAGTACATCATGTTCTTGAAAGCAATTTTATTTTTAAAGTGATAAGTGTGAAGTGTCAGGGGTGTGATGCATTTTTGAAATTCAATCCTACTATAAGTACCAATTTTGCAAAATTAGTGCTAAAATGCTGTTCAATGGTAAAATAAGGTATTTTTTCAATAGCAATCTGTATTTCTTCTTTACAATATATTTAATGCTTGCTGTTGAATTTGGAAAGAAAAAGTATGTAAAATATTCTTGTACACTAAAAAGTTATTATTGAAATGTTTTTGTACAATAATTTTCTTTTTCTTGTTTTATTTATTCGTTCCTTAATTCATTACATTAATTTTTCTCCCTGTTATGAGAATTATAAGGCATAAATAAAAAATTGTTTACAAAATAAGTACAGTTTATACAAAAGATTTCTAATTTATTTTTACATTGGCTTTCAGTTGAAAATTTCATATGAAAACCTAACATATACTATTTGAAAGTAACTATTTGGAAGAAGGAACACTTTAAAGTAAACTAAATTAAAACGTGTGACTTTCCAATATAATTTTGATTTTTAATTTCATTTGAGTTTTATATTATAAGATTCAAAACTTCATAATATAAGCTCTTTATTTTTGTAATTAATTAAAATATCATTAATATGATTGCCTGGAAATGCCTCTATTTTGTAATTATGATCTTGAAACCAGTCCAGCTATTTCAGTAGTTATCATTTTAGTTAATACTACATACTCTCCCTTTTACCAATAATAATCAACACTATTAGAAAATTTTGTTTCTATTGTCATAGTATAAAAATTTATTTCGAGAAACAAATTGATTAACGCAGTTCAAAATGCTTCGAAGACATGAATCTACAAAAGAACTTGATGTACATTCTGAAACCTAAAAATGACTCTTTCATGTTTGTGATAAAAAATCAAATCCTAATGCATACATTTATTCATTGCTTATATATATATATATATATATATATATATATATATATATATATATATATATATATATATATATATATATATATATATATATATATATATATGTATATATGTACATATGTATATATATATATGTGTGTATAATCAGTAACTATTATCAAAAATTGTAAAACAAGTGAAAAATATAAAATATAGCTAATCTGTTTACTGTTATTGTTTAGTTATCATTTATGCGCAATTGTAAATGACTTACCTTACAACTTAAAGGAGTGATTTCATAAATTTTCCGTTAAGAAAAAAAATATTCATAAATTAATCTTAAGAATTTTCAAAAAATGTAAAATAATCACGTAAAAAGAATGAATTAGAGATATACCTTTTTCAAAACTTGTAGGAAAAAATACTTCCGAAACATTTATCTTGAATAGCTTTTTTACATAAACAAGAATAATGCTCGTAATTAATAAATATATAAAGATGCAAATGATAAAAACAATTATTGTTTCTTAATTAAGATATTTCAAATATAATTTTAAACTCTTAAAATGTATCAAAATACAACCTATATATAATACATATAAACAGAAATTAAAATAAAAAATTATTTGGAATATAATATAGGTAAGCAATTGGAAATACACAATATGAGAGAGAATTAAACTTAAAAATCTGAAACTTTTTAAATAATCATATTACAAAGCATCTTGTAGTAGTTATATTGTATAGAGTTGTAGTTTCAGAGTAAAATCAGTTTTTTATATTACATATAAAATTTTATATTAATTCATATACAATTAAAAAAAAACAGTTGTCAACAGCTTTACATTTTTCAAAATATCTTACAAAGATAAGAGTTCATGTAAAATTATTCAAATATTCCATAGCATGAAAATATCTTTACGCATTGAAAAAAATGAAAAAGATATTTATAAATAAGTTCACTTTCATGCAAAAAAAAATAGCCTTAGGATGAAGACAAAATATAATTGAAATAATGTTTAAAAAAGTACAGTAATAGCTTTGGTTTGTTTTGAAACTTTCTTCAGCATCGCTTTTTAAAATAAAATTTGACACTTTCCGCAGAAGTAAGGATACACGTATTTTCAGAAACGCGTCATTCCTTCTTATAAAGAAAGAAAAGTGTTTTTTCGGTCAACAATGACTTTTCTTTTACTTTGAAATGCTGACTTTGGTACTTTTCAACAGATAGATGCCGTCAATAAAACAATCAGGCATAGTTTTCACTTGTGAAAAAATGCAGTCATTTTTCATTATTTTGTTTAAAATATATTTTTGCCTTCTCGAAGCAGATAAGAGAAATTTCACAAATTTTGAGATTTTAACAAACCAGAATCTTACATTGATTTTTTAATTTCTTTTTAAAATTAAAAAAAAGTATCAAGTTTTATTATTTTGGTTAAAACAAAAATTGTAGCAGTATAAAAACTTTAAATTAATTAATCTTTATAAAAAAATACATTATCTATAAAAAAGTAAAAAATGAATTTTATTTTGTACATAGTAAAAATTTTACAGTTTATTTAAATATTGTTTATATTTTTAAGACATTAAAGTCAACATTGCATTGTTAAAGTGTAAAAATGGGTTTAAAAAAACTTACTAAAACTTCCAATCGCAAGCTTTGTGCTAAATTCTAATCATTATTGAATTATTATCAAAATAATAAGTAACTTTTGTTCCTCATACCTTAAGAGACTTTGCAAAATAGTAATGATTCCTGATGCAAATAGAGTGCTCACATATGATAAACAGTATTTACTTTCATGCTCATCTTTAAATTCCATTGCATAGTTTAATAACATTCTATACTTTTATTGGTAATTAAAATTTTTATTTCAGTAGCCTATTTTATCCTATTTACCCATATGCATTTTTATTCAAAGATGCATTTTCACAAATAAATAAATCACAACAATGTAGACTGACATGCGTTTATTAGCAATGATAAACAAATAAATTTAAATAAAAATATAGCTTCATATGTTATGATAAAAGCAATTTAATGTGAGAAAGTTAAGAAGTTATCACTATTGACTTCAGAGACTTTCGCTTTTGAAGCATGAAATAAATATTACCTAATTCCCTTAGATCAAAGATTACTGATCAATGAGTTTGGTGGCATTCTAATGCAAGAAATATATGATATCAAACGTGATTAACTACCTTAAAGAATCTACAAGCGCAATATCATCTTATTTCTTCTCTGAATTGAAAACACGTAAACACGTTGCAAATACTTCTTAAGTGACAACCATCTTGCCTCGCAATAAAATAGTTACGCTGAATGTACTGCACCCATGTCTTTACAAAGTGCTGAAAAGATTCTTGATTTCAGGGGGCTTATTTTTATATAATTTACAACTGTTACAAACGTAGTTAACCCAATATTAAGACCAAAGCTCATTTCTTTGGAAGCCAGAGCTTCTCTGTGGATCAGGCAGTGTGTCCAGGCGCACATTCGTGATTTTTGTTTTACAAGCGCTTGTATAATTTGGAATCTTCCAGACATTGAACGAGCACCATTGGTGCATATTCCGAAGTAGTTTTTCCATTCCATGTTTGCCTTGTTCATTAAATCATTTAAATTAGCAAATAATGTTAGTGTTTTTTATTTAAGTTCTATCAATTTGCAGAAAAGTTGTCCTTTTACTGCTGATATATCATCACAAAATCGAACATAGGTGATGAAATGAGCATCGTTATTACTATCTGTTTCCTCATCAAGCTTCATTGAAAATAAATTGTCACGAGCTTCGAGGAAAGCTGACACTGTATATCTTCAACTATATCACCAATTTGACGGGCAACAGTATCAATCGAAAGAGGTCTGGATTACAATTGTTTTGCAAAAGTATCTCCAAACATAATTTTGACAGTCTCAATTGTTGCACGGAAAATAAGCGCTTTGTCAAAGACGTTTTCAAAATGCCGTTATAATGGCCATATATATATAAGTTGTTATATATACCATTCATGCTGTCTGCTGATAATATTTTTGAACATATAATGCACAGGGACATTTCTACTTCCTTTATTTCAATGCTAGTAAACCCAAAAGCTAAGTATTCTTAAGAATATTTTCTTGATTTTTTTTAATCACGGTCATGTGTGTACTCGTTTGATTATCGTCTGATCCTTGCTTACCCACTAAAAAAATTTATCTGCATAAATTTGCTGTCTTTAATATTTAATACGTTATATTAAAATTAACAAACTAACACGCATACACACATATAAATTTTCGATAGATTCACGAATAACAAATAAATTCACGATATATTCGAAAGAGGTAAAAGGATCGAATGAGACTGGCGCGTCTGAAGTTCGAACCTGGCTTTATTAAACTTTCTTCTCCAAGTGAGGAAATATTTTCTCTCATCTGCGAATGTTAGAGATGTATTCCCATGAAAATTGAAGCTTCTCGTGAAACTGTTAGAATATCCATCATGGTGGAAATAAAAGCAATATAAAAGTGTCGATTTCTTGTTTTATCACTGCTGAATATAGCTGTAGACAAATGCCATTAAATGTTAATATTATTGGTCATTTACAAGGTTTAAAATTAAGATCATAGTGAAGGTTTAACGTAAAAATACTCAAAATATATTACTATTGATAGAATTTACTGCATGTACGGTGGGGCGAGGAAAATTATAATTGTAGTTGAACCACGATTACTGAAAGGTTTAGAAACGCTGGGAAATAGTATGACTATAGGGGTAAAAAATCAAAGGCAGCACCAAGCAAACAATCATGACAAAGATCGTTCTAGGCTTTTTGTAGAATCAAAAATGCTAATAAATTTGATTCAGTTTGAATATTATTACAATATTATTAATAAAAATATTATATACAATTAAATAAAACAATGTAAAAAGAAGTAATTATGTCACTTGTACGCAAATGATAGTTAATTGAGAAGAGAAATTCATGCCCCGCATTATCAGTTTTACATTTAAGAGTTGCTTGTAACACTTTCGTCTCATTTTGAAAATACATTTCTATGAAATCTCACTTTGCCAGTTAATTTTTAAAAGAATAAAAAATCTCTGTAAGCTGTTTTTAATAGAATGAAAACCAAACGCAGCATTTAAATTATTTGGAAATATCAATGTTATTCAAGAGTTAGTTTTTACATTATTTTAGGTAACATTAAGTGATAATTCAATATATATATATATATATATATATATATATATATATATATATATATATATATATATATATATATATATATATATATATATATATATATATATATATATATATATATATATATATATATTACATTGAATTAAATTATTCAATAACAATACAAAAATAAAAGCTTGATTATATGTGATTAAATTTTTTTGAATTTGGCATTTATATCAATCATTGAGATTATTTATATGCATTTACTTTGATATCTTATTCAGAAGAGAAAGCTTGATAAAATCTTATCTTGATTTAGTCTTTTACAAATGAAATAATTTAGCTGTTTAAAATTTATTCGCTTTTAGCCAAGCAGTCAACTGCATTAAAGGCATGTTTTTCAGAATAATTTAAATACTGATAAAAAATTTTTAAACACATAAAATTCTATAATATCTAAACTAATTATTAAAAATTATGTTTACCATTGTGTTTATGTCTGTTCATAAAATGACATATAATTTATCAAATAACTCATCATTCTCCACAGACATGATATCTATTTACAAAGGCATTTGAATAATTTTAATAACTGTTTTCGCAACATTTTGATTTATATTAAAATATATCCAAAGAACTTCAAAAAAATTAAATCATGAACAAAAGAAATTACTAATCTTTACTAATTACGATTAAAAATAGATTATTTAAATCCACGAAATGCAATTAGCACAACTCATTAACTAAATTAAGAACACAATTATATGTTATGACTGTTTGTTGTTTGTTTTTAATTTAGAATTTCTGCAAAGCATAGTTTCTTTTGAAAACAATAATGGCTCATTTCTAAAAGTGTTCATTATTTTAAAAAGTAATTTAACAGACTGCAGTTTTTCAGGGTGCTTTGCTTATTAAATTTTTGTTTTCTGATTTAATTATGATTTAAATTGATTAAAAATGTACTCCTAGATTATTACTGTTTACCTTGACATCTTTTCAGGAATCCGAACTAAATAAGGAGTATAATTACTGAAAAAAATTATTCTGATCTTGTAAACATTTGAATAAGAAAAATTTGAGTAAAAATGTAATAATATTAGTTTCCTCATAACAATTTTTAAATGCTACAGGATTAAATTTTTGCTTGAAATGGAATATTTTCTTATGTGCACAAATACACTCAAAATCCTTCATTTCAATTAACAGTTGCATTTTTAATGAAGTTGTTTTTTAATAAATTTTTTTACCTTTACTTTGTAAAGCATCATTGTGAAAAATAATCATAAATATTAATAGTCAGCTCTTTTTAGATTTTATTTGATTATAAGTTTGTATACACGTATCATTGGTGTTTTAAAAGTTATCAAATAGTTTATTTAAAAAGGTAATATAATTATATCAATCGTCAATCCCCTACATAAATTATATTACCTTCCAGGAATCTTTCTCTAATTAACCATGATTTAGGCATCAGTTATCATTTAAAGTTGATAGATTATTCTTGCGAATTTGAGGTGTACAAAATTATTCCATACATATGTAATTATAGTAATCAATGCAATCTCATAAATGTATTTGAAATAGTGATTATAATAAATTCATTTTTTGAAATAATGAAATGCATAACATGTCTGACAAATAAACATATTACTTTAGTTGGAAGTTTACCATAAATAAATTGTATTTTGATGTAAAATGTAAACAAAAAATGTAAATAAAATATGAAATTATAATATTTGCTTTTAATGATTTTATTTGTAAGAAAAGAACTAAATATGATTATTTTTTATTTTTACAATGTTAATAAATAACACAATACAGTCATTCTCTGATTGAAAATTAATTGAAATTTCTTACGTGTAATAATTTGGCTAGTTGTAAGAAATGTCAAAGCAAACAATTTTTGACGTAAATTGCAATCTGAGAAAATTTATCAAAATATTATCATATAAGAATTTGTAAACTACATAAAAATTTTGTTTCCTGTTTTTTGTAAATTTCCTTTTTTCAAATTAAAAACCTTCAATAAATAATTCTTTTACTTAAAGCTTAAGACTCTCTGTTTGTATATATATATATATATATATATATATATATATATATATATATATATATATATATATATATATATATATATATATATATATATATATATATATATATATATATATATATATATATATATATATATATATATATATATATATATATATATATATATATATATATATATATATATATATATATATATATATATATATATATATATATATATATATATATATATATATATATATATATATATATATATATATATATATATATATATATATATATATATATATATATATATATATATATATATATATATATATATATATATATATATATATATATATATATATATATATATATATATATATATATACTATACCAAAGTTTACATTGCTTTTATATGATCTTCAATTATGTGTGTGTTGAAATTACAAGACTAATTTAAGCATTTAAGTTTTCCTGTTTTGGAAATTATTGTAGTAAAAGTAATTAAAATATTTTCTCTTTTTTCTTAATTAATGTTGATCAACATTTGAATTTTATTTTATTTGCAAGTTTGTGTTAGTTACTACATTACATATTAAAATATACACGTGCGAATATTTTTAACCAAACACGAATTTAGTCTTTTATTACTTGATGAATCATAAAATTCATTTTTTCTTTTAATCTGAGTGTATTTCAAACAAAAATAAAAGCAATTAATAATAGTTGAGTAATAAATAATAAAATATGTTAAGCAATAAAAGAATAAACGCATTAAAAGAAGAAAGAAGTACTTGCGAAGAAAGAATCAGAAAATAAAGCTTACACAAAGGGCCAAACAGAGGGTTATTTTCACACCTAAGAAATGCTGATGTTTCTTTAGTAACAGTTAAGGAAACACGAAACTAACTATTTAGCTATTATTTGCGATTGGTAATTTCTTTCGATAAAGAGGTATTCACACGTGTGATTCAATTCAGTTTATCTTCGTGTAAAAATATTCTTAACAGCTACAAAATCAATGGAAGAAACAGAAGAATTTGCTCCATAAAATTAATATAAATTTAGTTACTCAGAAATATTATAATTTCTATGATTGTTAAAATAAAAATTTTGTCAATTTTTTATATTTTTCTAATTGTTTTTACAAATTTGTAAAATTTAATAATACTTAATATAAGTAAAAATCCTTTTTATTATTCGTTTTTAATTGTGGTGGAGAACACATTCCTATTGATGTACTTGTGTGTGTGTTAATTCAGTTTATTTCTCATTTGGTGTAAGGCTTAAACTTCTTTAAGCTAGAATCCGCAGACATTTTTTTAACTTAATCTTTAGTTGGGAATTTGTTATGTGAACCACCACATGCTTCTGCCTTCGGTAAGATTTAAAACATTAACTTCAAAAAAGTATCAAGACCTTTGGAAGGGGATTATAAACAGTGGAAATTTCAAATGAAAATCTATACTTCTTTTAAAGCTGGAAGTCATTCATCGTATCTTTTTTTTTTCTAAAACGACATTTGTTTTCAATTTCTGTGAGCGATATTCTATTAACGCTTGAAAACAAATATAATAGAACCCAGTTTCAATTGCATATTTACACCAGAAACAAATAAGCTGAAATAAATGAACAACAATAAATAGTATATCACTTGCATATAATTAGTATTAGAACTCAAAATATTATTTAGAATCATTATTATCATTAATAATAAATAATAAGATTCTAAACCTTCTTATATTTGTCTCTATTACGAATAATTATTGAAAACACTTTTTTTTATCAAAAAGCTTATTTAAGTTAGTGTTTTGTGTTAGACTTTTAGAAGATGTCAATAATTATGCAAAACTAAACTATAATGTTAAAACTTGATCAATAAAATATATAATTAAGAGCATAAATTAATTTTTGTGAAAAACAGTTTGTAGATAGATAAATTCTATCGTTTTTAAATAAAATGATTTCAAAAGCCTCTATGCATGTTAATTAATTGGATAAAGCTGATATCTTTCAGAAATTGTACAGATTTTGGTTTAATTTTTGGATATGAAAACAGTTTTAGTTATGGAAGTAAACTGTAATGTTGTTAAGATTATTTATTATCTGAGTACTAACTATCATGTACTCTTCTGTAGTTGGCTTTCGAATATGCATAGTATAAAAAGACAATGCACAAATAAAATGCACTAAATGATGCTCCATTAAATTTCGTTTGTATTGGATTTCTAAAAATGGTATTTGTTCAAGAACGCAAACAAACTGAAATGACAATCTCGATAATACGAGTTTCCTTTATGATGTTCTCTGCATTCTGTTACTTCATGTACAAAATTTCTTTTGATCCAAAAACATCGATTTACTCTAAAATTGAAACATTTTTGGTGATGGCTAATAATAAAAAAAAAAACTATATGTTACAAATAAAACTCTGAATTTGATTGCTTGCTTTGAATGGAAGATTTCATCTCATCCTCCTTATTCTCCTGACATTACTCTAAGTGATTACCATTTGTATCTATGATTTTGGTAATGAAATGGTTACAAAACGATGTCATGATTTTAAAAAGATAAAAACAGCTGTGTACAAGTTTTATGCTTTAAAGATTGAATATGTTACCGAAATTACATCATATTTTATGTACTGATGCATATTTTAATGAATTATCTTCTTTTTTTAAAAAGTATTTTAAAATTCATTTTAAAAAAATTATTTCAAATATTTTTGTTAAAAGCAGAATAACTTAGATAATTTTACTGTATTTTAGTCTATTTTATGTATTATTAATATTAAATTGCCTTTCATATAAACATGTAAATTAATTTTTAATAGTTTATAAATTACAAAATTAGTTAGTAATATAAATTTCTTTCAACAGTTTATGCAAAATAAAGGAAAACAATACAATAAGAAAAAATGTAGCATTTCGTAAAAATTCATACTTCAACAAAAGTTAAACTCATTTTTAAAGGATTTAATGTAATTTTCAAATTTAAAAGAATTCAACAATTCATAAAATAACTTTGAGCGTTTGTAACAAGAAATGCGAAACTCTTATTATGTACTTTGTTTTTCTGTACGTGAAACTATTTTCCCTTATGGAACAGGTGTCTTTGATCTATACTTTCCTATGCTATACTTGCTTGTAAATCATTTCTGGAATTAAAAGGAAAAAATCATAAGTATACTCAATCGCTTTTAAATACAACATAGAATTTATAGATCTGGTTTTCATAAAAAATATTTAATAAAACAGCATTATTTTGATAGTTTCTATTTAAGAAAAATGGAGAAAAGGAAATTTATTGACTGTGGGTGTTCGAACTAATATCTTTTGGCTTAAGAGGATTACTTCACGACAGATGAACCATTCTAATCTACTAATTTTAGTGAAACCGTAGAAAGATGAAACAAACAAATCAATCACTTTTAACAAGGCATAGTATACTTTTACAATAAGACTAACATGTGTTTCAATGTTAAGTATGTCTGAGAGTTCTGTCAAGTTTGTTTACATGAAAAATTGATGGACATTTAGTTTGCCCCTTAAATTTTTTTTTTATTAATGTCTAAAGTTTATTCGACAGAGATTGTTAATTTAAGGTTGTCTTCGAGCGTCAACACACATCAAGGCTTTAGATAGGAATCGAATTTAAAAGATATTGTATTGTGCTCACTGTTTTGGTGATAGGACAGCGAATTTAAGAGCAAAATGTTCCACATGATTGTAGCCTCTATTGAACGAGATGCATGTTGCTTAGATATTTTGCCTTCGGCATAAACATTTGTCGGAGTAGATGTTTGAGGGTCTTTTATGTATTTTTCCTCCTTTTATGTATTTTTACATGAATACGGCTGGCTACCTAGAAACGCCCTCCAGATGACAATGTACGTATTAAAAGAGGCCTTAAGAATTAGGTATTTAGGTTGTTTACTATGTTGTATCAAAACTATTGAATTGACAATAGGAATGTTAACCATTCAGTAATCAACTCAGCCTTGAAAATATAAGTTAAAATTATAATTAATTATTATAATTAATTATAATTTTAATATTTATTATAATTATTAATTATGTTAATTATATATATTAATATAATTTATTATATAAATTAATTATTATAATTAAGATATTAAAATATATAATAATATAACTAAAATATATTATAATTAAGAGAATAAAACTGAAAGTCTTCTGATAAAAATATTAGCATAATTCTAGTAACCTTAAGAATTTCCTTTTCCGCAAAATATATTTCTAATAAGTTTTTGATGAAAAAAAAATTATTGTTTTTTTTTATATATATATATATTTTCTTATCAAAACTGTATACTGATTGCTAAGAATCTGTTATGTAGAGTCAAATTAAACAAACTTGAAAAAGATATTTTGTTTTCAAGCATATCAACAATTTTCATTTTAATTTGTGAAAAATAAAATGTTTCTACAGCTTAATTGAAGTGTTCATTTAGTAAAAGTTTCTTCAATTATTCCATTGCATTTTTTACCATAAGAAATTTATTTTTTGGAAAATGGCATCTTTCCCACGATTAACTGCATTCTAATGCCATAAACCGATAACATAGATGCCATAAACCGATAACAACCGATAACATAACTATAGAATAAGCCTAACTTGGAAATTGTAGTATGTATAATTTAATAAATAGGTGCTTTCATCAAAATACTACCTCAGGAATATATTTATGGTATTTACTTGAAAATAAAAGAAAAATTATTCTGACTGTGGACCTAAATTAGCGTAGAAATTTAAAAAAAAAATGAGTGATTTCATAGAAAATCACAAAACTAGATATAACTGATTAGAAATACGTCTGAATTTAAGTTAATGACTCCTTCCAGCATAATTTACATCCCTAAGACTATTCTAGTTGTTTCTTCCATCATAAAAATATATATTTTCAGAAATGGCCTGTTTCCTAAGTTGGACATATTCATTTCAATGGCTGATAATGTTAATTATTTTTCACATTCCACCTCCATTGTCCAGAGCACTTATTAAGATATATGTCTCGAGTTCAACAAGTGGGCTTTAGTGTTGTAAACAAAGATAATTAGCTCAAAAAGAAACCTTCAGAACCGAAAGAAATTTAGGAAATTGGAAAACTGAAGAGAAAAATTACACGCTACCACTTATACGCATGGGAAATAATAGAATTGAGAATAGCTTGTGAGATAATATCATATATGTAACTAAATAACTGAATGCTTTTAGCTTAATTCAACCTCCTGAACATATTTCTGGTGTTTGAAAATAAAAAGAAGCTTTCAACAAATGTATAATTCATTTGGTGTATTATTTTGTCTCATTTATTGGTACACCAACACAAATTATAGTGTTTCATTATTAGATATTTCAACTACTTAACAATTATTAAATATGTTATAGAGGAAAATAATTTCAGATTTATTAAAAGAAAAAAATGATATATGGTATAAACAAGTATTTATCGATAATTTATATAGTGAGATATGATTAAAGAGCAAAGAGTAATTGAATAAATTTGATCAGAGTAAGCAATTTAAGATTTGAGCATGAGAAATTTAAAAAGATGAAATATAAAATTGAGCAAAACTGTCTGATAAAAATTGAATCAAATATAAAATTTAAATAAAATAATCTGAATACTCTTAAATCTTGATGAAATCATATGCGAGAAATTTCTGTATAAATTTGAATATATAATGAAAGTGAAAAAAATGTATGATTTCCGTTTATATTTTAAAAGCTGAATATGACAACCACTTAACCAGAATTTTTATCGTGAAGTCGCAAGAAATTTTAAAACATGAAGATACAGCAAAGGAAAAATATTCGTATTTCGCTTGCATATTATTGTAAAATATTTTGTCATTTTTATATATTTGGGTATTATTATATTTAATATACGATAGAAATATCTTTTTTTCATTCATGATTATGTAGAAATGATGTCACTTCCATGTTCTCCAATATGATTTTATGTAAATATCGAAGATTTTGTTAGTACGTTCGAAAATTCTGAGAAAATATGTTTGCATCCCTTGCCTGGCATAGAAAAATAGAATGTAAATTACTACAATTCAAATTTATTAAATCCGATATATATGTGATAATGAAATTTCCCTCGTCCTGCCAGTTTTAGGGAAATTTTCTTTAAAAGCAAGCTTTTTTCGGACAAACTTATTTGAAGAATTTCAAAAAAGTGGATGGAAAGAAATTTTCTATTAATCTTTGAAGAAGCAGATAATATATTTCTTTATGCAGGAGGCCTATTCAATATCAATTTTGGAAAATTTGCTTTAACAAACCAGAAATTCTCTTTGGGTTGGAGTGATTTATTTTTCACTAGCTCCGAAATTGAAAACATGTTAAAAACATTCCGGAACCTGAGTTTAAGTGGCTGTAAATTTTCTTTAAGGTCTTGTACGAATTTTAATAGCAAAAGGCTTTTATTTTTTTCTCTTTAATCTATTTTATTTAGACAAGATTTTAAGCGTAGTCGAAGTAATGGTAATTTTTTATAAGAATTTCCTTAGTAAAATATATAAAGGACACAATTTTTTATCAGTTAGTTTACATATAATTCCTCCGTTTACAAAGAATATATAGTCGGTTAAAAATATAAATTTTTCAGATGCATACTAAACTATTTGAAAGAAAAATTTCCATTAAATAGATCAAATTTCAAATTATTTTCCAGTTTTTGTTAATATATATATATTTTTTCTACATATACAAAAGCAATACAAAGATAATGATTTATTGGAAATTTTTCATGTGCTTGTAATGAACTTTTTATATATTTTCTGAACATTAAAAAGGTTCACAGTATTTTTTTCTAAATATGATTTGGTATATAAATTTATGGAACAATTAATATTATTTCAGTATTTCTCATTGCATCCAAAACAATTATCATATTTTTAGATAAAATGAGAAATACTGAAATAAAATATAAATTAGCATTCACAACTTTTGTGTGTGAGAGTGTAAAATACATTAATTTTCCCAATAGTGCTTAAAACGTTCATAATTTTTTGAAAAATGTATTAAACCAAGAAGAATTGCGTCATAATTTTTAAACTAGTCATGTACAGTATTATTGCAATTAAAGTGACGCGATTAAGAATACTATAAATACTATGCCGATAGTATTTTGATAAAAATTGGTTTATACAATGCATAGATCACGTGGAAAATATTTTTGAAATAAAAAATAGCTCAAATGTTAAAATCCAGAGAAAAAAGAAGGAACTATAAAAATGGAAGAAATATCTGTCGGAATTCATTAAATTTTGTTTAGTTACAGAATGTTTTCAGTGTGTTTCCTATTAATTACTTGTTCGAAGAGATTACAACATATTTAAGAGTATTCTGAAAAGATTTTCAAGGACAATGTTTCCCAAACTTTTGACATATATGAGCGCCTCTTCTATAAATTTCTTAAAGAAGGTGTTTAATATGTCTTCAGAGAGACATGTTTCTATATTTCATATATTTAATTAATACTTAAGATTTAACACCCTAGAAATTTTAATATTATGACATTTTGGGTGATTTACTTATTGCAAATAATTTTAGCAAGATGAGAAAAGATAATTAGTACATAGAAATATGAACCAGTTTATATAAACAATCTATAAGGAAAATTAACTATTTAAGAAATACATTGCAAGTCAATTTAAGTGACATAAATAAACTAATTAAATGATATCAATTCGACACAGAATATTTAGGCAACGTTTTTAATTAATATTCTATATAAAATTAAAAATCTGTATAAAATTTTATAATTGTTGTATAGAATGAAGTTTATATATAGAAGTTTGTATATAAGAACGAGGAACGAGTAATATTATATATATATATATATATATATATATAATAGAGCATTTTTATAAAATTAATCAAAATCATATTGAGAATAATAATCAAATACTAGATGGAGAATAAAACATTGAAAATACGAAACGTAGTAAATCGATGGAAAACTGTTCAGTATATAGTTTTAAATTTTAAATATAATAGAATGAATGAAAATGGAGCGAAGTATTAACATGGCCAGCTTCTTTAGGGGGTGTTGACCACATTGGTACAAAGTATGGCTTTTCTGCATTGGCTTAAGACATAATCTTAAAGAAGTCAATACACCCCAAAGCTACACCAAAAATGTCAAACGAAAATATTAAACCAGATTAAAGGAAGTAAAAGTCAAGCCAAAAATCCAATATTGCCAAAATGAATTTAGTTTATAGGAATCAAAATTAAATTCAGAACCAAACCTGCTAGAACCGCACCAAATGCTACGTGTAAACCAAATAAATACACTATCGGCATTTCAAGCTTCTTATAAGACCTTCAAGGATTGAGTGTGACCATTCTGTAGCATATACCTACGCCTTACTTCACTCTTATATATAAGCAATGCTCTACTAGCTACTAGCCAAATAATGCTTAATAAAGTTAATTGGAATGTTATTATAAGGTAGAATATCTTCCAGTTCTTTTATTTGTTCATTGATATTGTTCAAATTATTACATATAAAATAAATTCTATTAAGTTGATTTAAAATAACATTTTTAAATATTTGAAATGAGATATTTGAATTTCAAAAAATTAGCTTATTAACCTTGAAATTAAAATCATTAGATTTGCCATAAATGTGTCAGTGTATGTATAGTTATCTTTTACAGTAATAAAAATATCAAAGAATTCAGTTTTAAGTTATCGCTATTCATTTTAATTAATTTTAATTCTTTAGGATATATAGTTTTGTAAATTTTTTCAAATTCTAAGAAATTAAAAATTATAAAATCATCAATATGTTTGAATGCAAAAGGCATTTGTATAACAAAAGATTTTTCATAGTAATGTAAAAATAAATTTGCTAATAAACTTGAAAATTTAGAAAACTTAGGCATACCACTAACTTGTAAGTAAATTTTATCTCCATAAAAAATATAGTTACCAATGCAAAATGTACTGAGGTCTTTTCAAAAACTTAAATTGATATTTTATACATAACTAAAATCATAAAAATAAAACAAATTAACATCAAAAAGTTTTTCGAGTAGAATGCTAGTGAATAAGTCTTTGAAATCATAAGAGGAAACAACATTAATATAATGAGCAGAAATAAATTCAATAATAGGTTTATATATATATATTATATATTATTTTTAATTATCCATATATTATGTGAATCAGCCATGTTATTAAAAATAATGTTTAAATAATAAGAAAATAAATTACCAACTATATCTGCATTTAACTTCTTTGGCGCAGAATGTATTGCTAAACATAAGTGTTATTTCTATTTTTGTACTCTTCAATTTTTAAATATATTCTTTTGTATCTTTCAAATTTCGCCTGTGATACTTTTAATCTTGCTTTATATATATATATATATATATATATATATATATATATATATATATATATATATATATATATATATATATATATATATATGTGTGTGTGTGTGTGTGTGTGTATATATATATATGCATATACACATATATATATATACAGGGTGTCCACTAAAGTCCCTTGCCACCCTCTTAACTTCGTAATGGCTGCTGCTATATTCATAAAAGTGATGCCTATGTATAGAAAAGCAGCCATGGGCTGCTGAATAAAACAGATAACAGCGCCATCTGGTGGAAAATAGCGGACTTAGCATTCCTATTTTGAAAACGGAAAGAGATAGAGAGAAAAAATTATTTACAAAGTTGTAGAGCATCCTCGATTTAGTACGAAACGATACCTTTTAGGCATGAATATGAAGAACAAAACGGTTAAAACGCGCATTTGTTGTTTCGTGCTGTGACGTAGCACATCGTACGTGAGCATAATTAAAAAAAACAAAAAATCGCTTTCGTACTTAAATTTTTCACTTTTATTTGGAAATGGGAAGAACGGAAGTATTAAAAATAATTCCAACATTTTGAATGCAGTCAGTAAATACGTAAGAAACGTCACGCCTGTTCACCTGAGACAGCTATAAAAGAGTCATCTTCTTGGGGCTTTAGTATGTTGATGCTCATGTTCATGGCTCAGTATTCCAAAGTTGAGTATTGTGAGATGGTTTTACTGTACGGTGAATGTCGACGCAAGGCACAATAAGCAGCAAGGTATTACCGCCAACGTTTCCCTGCAGGCCCGCATCCTTCTCATCAAACAATCCTAACTGTTGTAAAACGTTTAAGGGAGACAGGTTGCATTACTAGTCAACCTCGATCTGGCAGACCAGCTAAGGTAGGACGACAAGTTCAACCGGATGAGGTATTAGCATATGCACTCGCATATCCGAAATGCAGCTTAAGAGAGATCAGTCAACACTGTGGTCTCTCCAAAAGTCAGGTTTGGAAAATCCTAAGCGAATCAGGTGCTCATCCATACCGACCAACACCTGAACAAGTTTTAGCGACGCTATGCATGGTACAACTTCGTCCTGAATCAGATACAAGTCCAGCCAACATTTTTGGAATATATAATGTGGACGGATGAGGCATGCTTTTCACGGAATTGTGTACAATAGGCAAGACATCCATTACTGGACCCTGGAAAATCCTAAATGTTTCGTCGACGTTCAACATCAAATGCGGTATGCTATTAACGTTTGGTGTGCAATTTACAATAACAAGCTGATAGGCCCAATATTCTAAAATAGCACGCTAACGACGGGTGCACAATATTTACGATTGCTATAGAATGTATTACCCAATTTTGTGGAGAACCTGCCGTTGTTTAATCTTAAAAATCTATGGTTTCAACATGACGGCGCGCCTGCTCACAAGACATCTCCAGTGAAACAATACCTAGTCAAGGAATTTGGCAAACCAAATACTTGGGTATGGCGGTTTCGAAGAGTGACCTCTACACTCTCCTGATCTGACTCCACTGGACTTTTCCCTTTGGGGATACTTGAAACAGCAGGTGTATGCAACCCCTCCACAAAATTTTCAGGACCTTAAACGACGCATTACGGTCGCGTGTTCCAACGTGTGCAACGTAATCTTCAAGTGAGGATCCAAATGTGCATTTCAGCGGAAGGTGAGGAGTTTGAACATCTTAAATAAAGTATATCGTTATAATTATTTCCTTTTTTTCTTTCTTAGATCGTTTTGTGCACGAAATAATTAATGCGAGTTTTAACCTTTGTATTCTTCACATTAATGTCTACAATGTATCGTTTCGTACTAAATCGAGTATACTCTACAATTTTGTAAATCACTTTTTTCTCTATCTCGATCCGTTTACAAGATAGGAATGTAATTCCACTGTTTTCCACCAGATGGCGCTGTTATCTATTTTATTCAGTAGCACATGGCTGTTTTACTATACATAGACACCACTTTTATGAATCTAGCAGCAGCCGTTCCGAAGTTAAGAGGGTGGCAAGGGACTTTAATGGACACCCTGTATGTATATATATATATATATATATATATATATATATATATATATATATATATATATATATATATATATATATATATATATATATATATATATATATATATATACTTAAAAATTCTGAAAATTATTTAGCACATTTCAATATATATATATGCTCTTTAAGTATAATATCTTTTCCTTTTCTACATAATTATGTTGGAAATATTTTTAACATTATTTCATAATTATAAAATAATCTCGTGATCTGATTTGTTTGAAATGACATTGATTGATATTAAGAGAGATTTAACCACAGGAGCAAAAAAATATTACTTGTTATTGAGAGAAACTATAATATGTTATATAATTTTATGTCATAAGCAACACTAAAAGATGTAGTACTAAGATAAAAATGAGAGATTAGTTTCAAAAATTATTTTCTCTTCAGTGATGTGATGAATCACGGGATCTATGACGAGAAGCTCACGATATCTTCTAAATAAAGGAGGGATTTTGATAAGTAAAAGAAAATTGCTGAAAGATAAGAATTTTTGAAGGTTATCAACAATTATTTTATAGTTACCATATGTAATAGTTTTTGTGAAATATGTTTTGAAATATATATATTTATTTATTTATTTCAAAACATATATATATATATATATATATATATATATATATATATATATATATATATATATATATATATATATATATATATATATATATATATATATATATATGTATATATATATATATATATATATATATATATATATATATATATATATATATATATATATATATATATATATATATATATATATATATATTTTAAAATGTTTTGAAATTATATATATATATATGATTTGGAAACATTTTTCTAATTTTAAACTCGTTAAACTCGTAACATTAATTTCGCATTTTTAATGTATTTTTCTCCATCTAGTATTTGTGAATAATTTTATAAAAATTTACAATTAATTATATACATATATTTATAGATATTGCTGAATTGAAGTTTGCTATTATTTTTTTAAATCAATAATAAAAAAATAAAGAAAGAAACAATGATAATGAATGGATATGTCTCACAAGCTAAAGAAAAATTTTTAATTGCTAGTAAATTACTTAAAATTAAGATATGCTTATATTTTAAAAGAAAATTTTATATACAGATGCTAAAATCTTGATCGATAATGTTCATGTCTCTTTCCTTACGAATGAAAATTTAAATAAAACAAGATAATTTTTTTCTTATTTTAACTAGTGTGTTTTAGGGAACACCTTAAGAAAGAAAAATATTTAAATATGGTACATTTTGGAGCTCATTATCTCCTTCAATTAAATTAGCTAATCAATTAAAAATGTCTTATCCTGAAAATGTGAGGTTGGAGTTTATTCAAGAAGTGATTTGAAAGAAAAGGTTAAATTATACCCCAGAGACTATAAGACAAAATATCGATCTTTAGAGACGCTGCTAATAATAATCATTTACAATTCTGAAGGTTCGCGTGGGGCTTCTTTATTGCCAATGAACTTAAGGTAATTGGGTCAACTAGAAATTAAACGCATATTTTATGAATATCTTTCATTCGTAAGTTATAGGGCTTTTTTGCGGACACTCACTTCTTAAACATAAATTTTCTTCTAGTTGTTATGGTCATTTTTCGTCCCTACTTTACACTCAGTATTGTTCAATGGATGATAAACGGCCTAATTAAAGTTTGAGATTACGTTAGATTAAAAATATGAGAGTAAGTATTTCAGAAAATCTCATTTTTTAATAACTGTTTTGAAATTTCATTAAAACAATTATATTGGAAAATTTAAAAAGAAATTATGTAGTCAAGAAAATAAGTGCATGTAAAATATCAATGAAATTTTTTAATATTAAACATGGTATAATTAAATTTTAAAGTAAATTAATTCGAATATTGTGTCAGTTTGAAGTTAAAGTATTATTTCAAAATTTCCTTCTTTATTTATTTCGACCCACCGGAATAAAAATATTTTGCAACTTGTGAAGTTCAAATTCACGCGGCTGCTATAGGTAATATATTATAGTATATCTTTTACTCATTTATATTTTTTTATATTTATTTCAACGAAATTTTGGAAAGTTGCAGTGTGATGAAAATGTATAAAATACAATCTTTTGTGTTGTGCTTACAGTCTTCCATTGCATTACACAAACCCCAAAAATGTAAATGAATTCAATGAATATTACAAATGAAAAATAATATTTTATTTTGATCTTTTTAATATACTGCCAATTTTCTATCAATATTTATTTTTGTACAGTTATGTAAACATAATTTATATAATTATTAATACTAGTAATGAATAGCAAAAAATATAAGGAAAATATTTTGCATAGTATTTAGTGAATAGTTTTAAGAGGAAATATCCCTCAAAGTTCAAAAGCATTTGTTATTAAAAACTTTGTTATTCAAAAGTATTTATTAAGTAAAAGTTTTTATAAATGATAATTAAATAAAATATACCACAGGATGAAAAATCGTCAGGTACCTCTTCATATGAAGTAAACAATCCCATAATGAACTCAGTGTATCCCAACATTCTAAATAAGAGGAAACAAATACTTCACAAACAAAACGCTTGTTTTCTGTACTTGGTGAAGCTAAACTTCCTATAATAAGTACTGCAATGTGATGTAGCAGTCCAAATAAAAGTAATCAATATATTTTTGTTGAACAGCTTTCGATATTGTTTGTATGAGTATCCAAAAACCATCTGTAGAAATTGTGTGTAGTGAGAAACATTTTCATTAACGATATCCCCATTAGTTTAATTGGTGATATGAATAAAGAAAATGAACATATCCAGAAAGAATTTATACGCATTCTGCGTAAAAGAAGTTTTGATCATTCTTTGCTACATTTTAGGGGTAATAAATCTGCTGTACCTCAGATTTCGGTAGACCTTGAATAAGAAAAACGACTCCAGGCTCTAGAACTTCATTGACTTGCTGTTAAGATTCCCTACAATATGTAGCAACTGATACGTAATTACACTTCAGATCATAATTACAAGTACACTTCTGGCCAACGTAAATGCCACACCCTGAAGGAAGCATGCAAATAACTTGAAATTTACAACATGCATTAGGGGAGGTGAGATATGCAAATGATTAGAATTTCAGTGGGAATTCACATCAGGTGCACTTGTTGCACCACTTAAAAGTGCTATTTAAGGCTTGAAAATTTCAAAAATTTCAAGTTCGGCAATTGTGGTTTCCTTGTGGTTTTGTAAAAAAAGAGATCAATTATGCCTCGTAGAAACAGGGATCTTTTATTGATGAAGTATCCGAGTTCGACAGAGGAAGAATAATGGCCTACTGAGATTGTGGATTATCCTTCAAGGATATCGGTAGTTAAGGTGGACAAAACGAAACAACTGTAATGCGAATATGTGATCGTTGGATGCAGGAGGGTACGACGGACAGATGAGTTCAATCGCATCTTCCTCAGTCACCACTTCACGTGATTACAGTATCGTTAGATACAGAATAGAAATAGTGCGTACGGCAGTGACGGATTGCTCAGCCAAATCATGAACCATAGCACAGCACATTCAGTCTGTAATGTATCATCTAGTGTCTGGGCGTACCATTTGATGACGTATACTGGAGAGTGTTCTGTCCGCAAAACGTCCATTGCTTCGTCTTCCCTTGATGCTGAACCACAGACGTCTTCGCCACCAATGATGCTATGAAAGAAAGATGAGGATGGATGAATGGAAAGAAATTGTCTTTACTGTCGAATCACACTTCTGTCTGAAACTCCACGATGATCGCATTCAAGTCTGGAGATACCGTGGAGAGGGGATGCTGAACAGCTGCATTATGCATGTCCACACTGGTACTGCACTGGGTATTATGGTATGGGGCGGTATTGGATATCACTCTCGCTTTCCTATAGTATGAATTACCGGTACTTTAAATAGCCTGCACTAGATCTCCAAGGTGTTGGAGCCAGTTGTTTTTCCTTACCTTCCGGGATTGCCCATAGCCATATTTCAACAGGATAATGCGTGACCAGACTTCTCATACATTGTTCAAGGGTTCTTCGTCAATCATCAAAGTGAATTCCTTCCCTGACAAGCCTGCTCTCTAGATCTTTTGCCTGCAGAAAACATGTTGTCCATGGTTCCTTAACGATTAACCCAAATTACATCCTCAGCTGCCACATGAAATCAACTTTGGCAATACATGGAACATGCGTGGTCTCTTGTACCCCAAGAACACATCCAAAGTCAATTGGAATCAATGCTGATTCGTGTGCAACGGTGATCTCCAACAATTGTGGCTACTCTGACTACTGATTTTGGAGGACTTTGGTTCTAATTCCAATTTAATATCGCATTTAAACGTTGATCTAATTCGAATATTTTTACAATTGTGTTGTTCTAACGTTTTGTTTAACTTGTCAAAAAATTTGGTATCAATATCTGCCAAAACAGTGAAGATATAAGCATTATTGTGAATATTTCACAAAAAAATTTACAATATGGTGATTTCCCCATCCTAACAAAGCAGGGCATAGCAACCAAACGCATACCCCCAGCAACGGAGGATAGTGATTTGTGTTCACACTGCATTATTTCAGCTGCTATTTCTTTCTTATTAAATTTCAGCTGCAGACCTATCAAAAACCCTCTGAACTACCTAGGTGTAAATTTGTGGTCAACTTGGATAATCTATCTTCATTCCCTGACAATCGTAACTCAGAACTTCTGATTTTTCTTCGAGTATTTTTCTCTACATGCTACACATTAACAACATAATGAGTGACTAATTAATTAGGTAAGTGCCCAAATGTTATCTTCTTTCGTTCCACGAGATAGTTCTGCACATTTTGATGCATAGATTGCATAGATAGGATAATTGGTTCAGAAGCTGTAAACATTTTAATGGATAAAAAAATTCATTGTTTTAGTTTTTATCATATTAATTATTCAACTGTAACTTCTGCCTTAATTGTTCTATCATCTTTAAACTAATTTTAGATTAGAGTGGACATTCTAACGTTTGTGGTAATGTTTGCAATTTTACTCTTCAAATAATCGTTAATTTTCCATAAATTTTTAAATACTATTTTTGTTTTTAAATTTTCATGTTATTTTATAAATTTTGTTGCCCACTTTCACTTTAATGTTGCCGTAACATTTTAATTTTTAGTCCATCCACTAATCTTTCTGTGTTTACTCGGAGCAGTGAACTTAAATCTTGTGACTCAAAATTTGTATTACAGTCCAAAAAATAATCATTAGTTAACGAGATATAGTTTAATTTAGTGTGATTGAGAATTGAATATTTTCCTTATTTATCTCCCAATAGTTCTTGGTTCCTCTCTTATGTACATGCATTGACTCTGAATATTTTCTAAGTCCCGTTTCTTGTTGTCTGCCATGTCCCCTGTTCAATATCGTCTTAACCCTTTGAGCACCAATATCCCGCGCCTAATTCACTAAATTATTTGAATATTAATCATCGTTTTTCTCGTCTCCTAATTGTCGCAGAGACTTGGGACTACTTCCAAAATTCCTTCCATTAAATGTGCTTCCAATGAACCAGCTTAGAAAGTATATAATATTTAAAAAGTTCTTAGCTAGCTAAAATTAAATCCAAAATTTAAACCTTTTCCATCATTCTCTCTCGGACTTTAACCCTTTGGCTATAATAGCTAAACCTAAATTTAAGGACTTTAATATTAAAAAAAAAGTCCTAGCTGTTCTATATTTTATTCTAATAACTCTTAATTTTAAGTTCATTTCTTTGATTATTTCGTCTGCTCAATTTTAAATTTGCAGCGTTCTTAACTAAGCCTTTAAAGTCTTCTAAAGTCAAATTGTAAGCTATATTGACAATAATATAAATTATCCATTTAAATTTTATTTCAATACATAATCTAACACTTTACTTTAATATATAACTCTAATTACATTTTAATTAATCTAGTTCCCATGCAAAAGAGAGTTTTGCGGTTAAAATGGCCATGTGGAGGATGTATGACCAAAGGACCATATTACATTAAATAAATAATAATCTACTAAATTCTCCAGTTTCTCAATACAACTAGCTATTTGCTCCATGTCTCTTTATGTGAATGTATATGTGTGTATTTATATTTATTTAAGAATCTGCCCCGATCTATGCAGTGAATGCCGGAATTGTTGTGTGGGGCGGATGGCGATGGCATCTGGGTCACTTCTATTCACTCTGAATTAAATTCCAAACCTTAACAATAAGTAAATTTCTGAATCTACTTCTGACTTTATTCCCCCCTATTGTTTCCAGCAGTAGCATTTCTGCAATTTCGTATTTCATTCCCACCTAACAAAACATTTCATTACTCTTTTGGACACCAAACTCCCAAACAATGGACAAAAAACAAGTCAAGAAATCAATATCGCTTGTCAGTCTTAAGAACATTACAATATTACAAAGTCCATTTGCAAATCATCTAAATTTTGGAAAAATGACGAAAGCTTAACCAATAGCTCAACCACAATGGAAGCAAGGGAGATTACCTCTCTAAATCAACACTCAGAAGATTCGAGAAATACAGAACCTTTTTCACTACACCTAATTGAAGGCATCCAAGGAATTATTGTGTTAAAGACCAGAGGGAAGTACCATCTACCAGAATCCAAAAGAAACCAAGCGATGGAACTGCTTGATAAACTGAAAACACTACTCCCTCCATCATCCACCGCTTCCAAACATGACGATGGGTCATCTCTAAAACAGCAAATGGATAAACTCAACAACAACATTCAGAAAATCAAAGAGCTTCAAGAAGAAACCAAATCACTTCTAACTGCATCCAAGCAACAAATTTTTCCACCTAAGCCCACATATATTAAAGAGAAGAACAGAGGCTGACATAGAAACATCAATCATCATCAAACCTTCTGAAAACGAAAACCTTACAACCGTAAAATCAAATCTCCTAAAACTAAATAGTGATTATTGCCCCCAAAAAGTAACATGGGGGAAACACGTAACTAAGGTACAAAGCTGTTCATCTGCAACAAAAGAAAAGCTGAAAAAACATCTGGAAGAGAAACATTTTAACATTTTAGAGCCCTCCCAATTAGCTAGAAAAGTAATATTTCTAAATATGACAGCTACAGTTAATGATGACAACATAACCCAAATAATATTGAATAACTTTCCAGAAATGGACAGAGACACGCATATTAAAATAAGAGAAATTAAGTCACACAGGTACAATGCAAACTTACAACATTTAGTAATAAAAGCAAACAGCATAGCAGTTAAGATACTCGCTGCACGGAGGCAGATGTACATTGGTTTTCAGACTACATACATACGCAACCATAAAACCATAATCCGAGGTTTCAATTGCCAAGATTTTGGACACTTTAGCAGGGACTGTAAATCTCAAAAAGTTTGTGGTAGATGTGGACATTCAGAAAATGATTGCCAGATTCAATATCAAAATTGCATCAACTTCCACATTGCCAACAAAAAAGGAGCAAATTTCCCTTCAAACCATGAAGCTTACTATGTAATTTGCCCATCTATAGGTCTCTTCTTAATTAGAACAACAACTAAATATGCCAAGCAACATTTACCCAACCTCAAACTATGCCCCGAAAACACCTAATCTTCAATCACAAGTCAGCAGCAACATGCACACAACAAAGATTATCCAAATAAACTTTATGAGGTCAAGTGTCCCAACTGACTTATTGCAAATAATTTCCTACAGTCTGAATGTGCAAGTCTTTGTAGTACAAGAACCACATATAAACAAAGATAATCAGATACTAGGAATTCCAAGCACCTGGAAATACTGGCTCTCGAGTAATGGAAAGGATGGAGTAATTACCGCAGTTGATATAAGACCAATCTTAGTTGGACTTAAAGAAAACGCTGTAGCAGTTAAAATTGCAATTAATGCTGGCCAACTGACAATAATCTGTGCATATAGCACCCCACCAAATCACAGGAATATTATGAGCGAGTCTGGCCAAGCGAGAATCAGTGAAGCACTGCAGGATATTGATAGCTTCATACAAAATTTAAGAAACGAAAAGATCATTATCGGTGCAGACCTTAATGCCCATCACATCATGTGGGGATATAAAGACAACGACCAACGAGGTAAAGCACTCTTGGATTACCTGATAGGTAATAATATACATCTTCTAAACACCATGGGTACTCCTCCAACTTTTAACTCCTCAACCAATAAAGGATGGCCGGATGTGACTTTAACTCCTAATATCGACATTGCAATCGAAAGTACATGGAAGGTTCTGGACACTGAAACACTCAGTGACCATAATTATATCCAGATCACACTGGCAACACCACCAGATGCGACAAAAATTACAAGATTCAAGACTAAATATGGAAATCATCATAAGTTCATCAAAAATCTATATCCACACGTGAGCAATATACTACAACTGTTAAAAGATAGTTAAACAACTGATCAACTTGACAATGCAGCCGCAATCATGTAAAGACAACTGATTGAGTGCTGTCGAATTTCCTATAAGAAAACAAAACCTCACAATAATGCCAAAATGGTGGACGCAGTCTTTTGATCTCAGGAAAAAGAATTAAAAGCCAAAAGGCAAAAAATGCAAAATTTAACTAATCCAGACAAAACTAAACTCAGAATTGATTACAAAAAGCTGAAGGCGGCATATATTAAAGATATACGAAGAGCAAAGTGCACATGGTGGTGAGAACTGTTCACTTCAGCAATAAATCCTTATGGGAAAATTTATAAAGTTACCTTTAGGAAATCCTCTCCACCATTAGCCCTATTCTAAACGAATTTACAAGAAGGTAACGCTATTAACATCGCCAGCAGAATCTTAGAAGAGCTGTTTCCTACACAACCTACTACTCTGTTTCAGTGATATTACACCAATTACAGTTATGATCTAGAACCCAGGGGAGAAATAGACAGAGCTATCGCCTCACTCCCCAATGGAAAAGCACCAGGACTTGATGGAATAACAACATTATACTTAAAACAGTGGACCGTCACTTTCCAGAGCTTCTCAGAACCCTATTAAATATGCTAGAATCTGTGCTGCTTCCCAAAGTTCTTCAAAATTGGCTTAATCATTGTCTTCCATAATTAATGAAAGGACAAACTGCAAGTTAAATCTTACTGACCAATTTCTCTGTTATCAACGATAGGAAAACTACTGGAGAAAATTGTGACTACAAGATTGACTTTTTTCTTAGAGCCCAGCGGTGTTCTTCACCAAAATCAATTTGGTTTTCGTCAAGGAAGGTTAGTGGACGATGCTCTCTTACACTTTAAAAGACAAATCGAGATTTCAAAAGTCTCAGCAAAACATTGCGCAATAATTTCTCTGGATATTAAATGATCATCACATCACATAATCACATCCATCTATCAAACAAGCACTCGAAAGTAAAGGATGTCCAGAAACAATCAAAAACATTCTCATCAGCAACCTAAAAAATCAAGAGGTTGCCCTAAATATTAATATGGGCATTGTGAAGAAAACGCAAGCCATTGGATGTCCACAAGTCTCCTGCAGTGGACCCATCCTATGGAATATGCTTGCTGATGAGCCGTGACAATTTGACTGGACCACAGTTGGTAAGGATATTGATCCTAAAACAACAGTTGCTCTCCAGGCCTTTGATGACGACTTCACCTTCGTAGTGTCAGCTGATAGTGAAAAGAAGCTTGGACGTGTCGCTACAGAAGTCCTTAAGATTTTTAGCAACTGGACCCATAAACATAACCTTTGAATTTCAATTGAAAAATCCAATTACCTCCTATTCACGAGACTGCAATGTGGACCGCAAATATTTTTAAATAACTTAAGAATAAGGAGAAGTAAGAATATTAAATTTCTGGGTGTATTCCTGGATGAAAAGTTGAATTGGTCAGCACATATCAAACAGCAAAGTGTCAAAGCCTTTCGCATTCACCAGAAATTACTTCGAATAGCTGGCTCAAAATGGGGATTATTCCAAAAACAGCACATTGTACTATACAAAACAGTGGCAGAAAGAATTCTAACCCATGGTGCAACACACTGGAAAGCCAATCTTTGGGTCAAAAATCATCTACTGCTAGACAAAACACAGAGAAAGTTTCTGCTTAATATAACTGGAGCCTACAAAACAACATCAACGGCAGCTTTACAAGTTATTACTGGCATACCCTCCTTCATCTCACTATCAATACTGAGGCACAAATAAAACAAGAAATTAGGACCACAAGCAGTTACATTATGGTGGCAAGAGCAGCTACACTTTCAATCCATCCAGGAATATTCAGAGTTGATACGATTGTCAACCATAACACGGAGTACGACCCTATCCTGAAAAAGCAGGTCTGCCATATTTTCACTGACGGCTCCAAGATGGATGGAGGTGTAGGAGCCGCATTTGCCACAACGCTGAAGGATATCATAATCCACAATGCAAGTTACAAACTGAATTCCATTTGCTCAGTCTTCCAGGCTGAGTTCTTCGCAATTAAGCAGGCTATTGAGTAGGCCAGAAACCAAAAACAGAATACCCTTATCTGGTCAGATAGTATAGCAAGTCTTTATGCGCTTTGCAATCCGAAAGCCACCAGTCCTTTAGCCAGGCAAATTCAAGAGGAACTTAACAACCAACAAAATACCTCCCTCTGTTGGATAAAGGCTCATGTAGGATTTGAAAGGAACGAAATGGCAGACCGCCTAGCAAAAACTGCTGCTTCTTCAAATGAACCGGAAATCTCCCTCTTCCTTGGTCTCACTTCTAAAGGATCAGAAAAATAGCATTAATTCATGATTGGCAAACACTGTGAGATCAGAATACCACCGGACGCCCAGTATACTCCATCCTGCCAAAAGTGAGTATGAACCAACAGTGCTGGCCAAGACAAATAACGATTTTTGTAACGGGACATGGCCCATTTCCAAGTTATCTACATAGAATAGGAGTACAACCCACTGACAGCTTTGCATGTGGAGAAGAAGGCACTCCTATTAATCACGCTACAACATGCCCCATCACGAGTTCCTGGCACTTTACTACCCCCAGTGACAGTCTTAAAAATTGTCTGGCTCAAAAACATCACCAACAACAAGGCGGCAAAGCTAAATTGTTAACCTTATAAACTTTCACCTAAAATATAGGGACTTAATAATTCTTTGGACTTAATAATATAGGAATAGGAGAATAATTATACCCGTGACAGTGATAGATTTCATCTGGAAGAAGATGAGCCGTTAAATCCGCATACTCCATCTCTCTCATCTTCTACATTTAGACATTTCCCTCTCTATCTGTAACATTTCGCCTGTTTTCATCTCTTTCTATATAGTACATTATTATTTGTTTGCTGTTTTCTCACCATCACTCCTGCGCTCTTAATTAATTACTTAATCACAATTATTGTCATCATGTTGTATCATTACATTGTCATCATGTCACCTATTTTAATGCATTATGTATAACCTATCTAAGCGTTTTGTATAGATAGCTTAGAATTTCATATGAGCTAATTTACTTTGAGCCGAAACACCCAACTATTAAATCCATACTAAATGCATAAATTATTCATTAATCATTATTACCTCATTAATCTGCAGTAAGTGCAGGTATATGTATTCAATTCTGTTTTATCATTTTTAATTTCCTTTTGTTTTTCTATTTATTTTCTTTATTTCTTATATGCATGCAATTTGATTTGTATTTTATATGCCTGTCTTAATACATCTTGCCATGTATTTTGTCTGATACCTATTTTGAATGCTTCATAAGTGTCACGTGTTAACTCTCAATTGCAATCCAATTTGTGTTAAATAGTATACTTTACTTCACTCTTTGCTGTGTAAAATTAATAATTTCCAGTGTCTCCATATGAATGCAAGCATAATTGTATTGTCTTGTATGTACTGTGTTTCGTTTTCTTTTCTCTCCAGCTGGTCCATCAAATTTGGTAAAACCCTTTCAGGGTTAGATACAGGGACCTCTGCTGGTGTTTACTTTACTACTGATTTCTGTATGAACAACACTTCACTGAGATCTATAAATTTAATCATTTGATACTTGGTCAACATGTTATCTATGAAATAAATTTTGTTGTGATATCTCTTGTTTTACTTGGTGTTGCAATTTGGGTGTCTAGCATTGTTGTTTGTCTTCCACAGCTTGCGAAATTGTTCTCTGGAAGGAAACGTTTACCGACATAGAATCTAGCAAGAAAACATTTATCATATTATCAAAAATTAAAGAGGATATTATCACGAAACACCAACTTTTGTCTCTGAGTCATGAGCCCGTTACAATTGTAGACATTGATAGTGTAGTGTCAAAAGTCAAATATGGTGTCAAAACTTTTTAAGTAACTGTATATAAATTATTAAGTTGATATGACACAGAAAATTGTAAGTGAACCACACGTATATCATCACTTGCTGACCTTATTTTTGGCATCAAACACAGAAATTCCAGATTCATCCGATTCTCTTTTGTTAACTGATTTGAATATTTTACACTATGTTGTTGCTATGCTGCAGATGTGCTACCACTGCAAGATAAGAAAATCCTGCTGCATAAAATGCGATGATTCTACCTCAAATTCCCTCTAGCTTTAAAATATTTCTTATATTTAATCGAAAATGCATAATTTATAGCAGATATAATAATAGATTATTTTTCAACATCCTCTTCAAGCCTCTACTATTCGGCTTCTACTGCAAGATAGAAGCATTGCTCAATTCAGCTTATGTAATGACTGTTATGTTAAACACAACTGAGTATCACACTCTTTTGTTAAGCACAATTGAGTATTACAAAACTTTTTTCTCTCGCTCAGCTGATTCGTACAATTTCTGTACTGAAATAGAATACTCCTTCAGTATTGCAATAGAAAAAAAATGTTTTTAAAAGCTTTGTCCTGGCCGATATAGCAATTCAACTATTATCAATTTCACAGATTCCTTTCCTTAAATTTTGCTTTATCTGTTCCAGAATGAAAAGCACTTCGCTTATTTTGCATAACATCTTGTATTAAATCTATCATGGAATTTATAAAGATATTTATCTGATTATGCCACATGGTATTTCATTTTTACTAGCACAAAGCATATTTATAAAGTTAAATATATTACTTAAGAAATATATATATTTAAAGTCAGTAATATTATTTATTAAAAATATGTGGATATTCTAATTGAAAAAATAGATTCCTACATTAAAGTCTTAAGTAATTAAATTAACTATATATTTGTACTTAGCATATGAATTTAAGATAAATTTCAATAATAGAAATATAAACATTATAGATCTTAAAATTTTAAGTTATAGAACATTTTTATTTTGTATGATAAAATTAAAAAAGTAAATTTCAAACGGAAAAATGATTATTATTTAAATTCTGTTTTTCCAGGGATTCAAAGTTTTAAAGGTTTTCCTTAAATAAACATTTCTCGGAATACTTTCTTTGAAATATAAATATTTATGTGAAAAATAAATATAAAGCGTATGATTTCAAATATTGCTAAATATATTAATATCTATATATTTTATTACTTAACAAAGCTTTCCGAGCATAAAGCGCTAATTCTAAGTAAATAACACCCTCTCTTTAGATCAAAGACATTATACTATATTTAGATATTAAGCCATATATGAAAGTTCCATCTTAAAGTACTAGTTCGCTGAAAATAATGAAATTATTACCTGGGATGAATTCAGGGAAATCTAAATGGAAATTATTTTTAACACTATTATTGAATTTCAGATGGAAATATAGGGACTATTGTAAGGAAGTAAATATGTTTACCAGTAATCTGATTATAAGCCCTCGAAGCTAACTGACAGAATTTCAGGAATAATTATTTTTACTATTTCAACTGTTTTAAATTCCAAGAAATATTCATAATGATTATGCGATGTGGATAGTCAAAGAATGAATATTTTAGGTATAGAAAATGTTTACGAAGAATATTATAAAGCTGCATCGACTACTATTTTTAGTTATTTTAAATGCACTCTATATGGAATTTTCTCATCAAATAATTGATATTGCACCATTGCTAGGGGTTTTAAGAATTCACTTGAGGTTATTTTAAAGGAATTCATTGGAAAACGTTTTAAATAGTATTATACTGCTGACAATTGCTAAGGACGGATAACACTATCATCCATAACAACCATAAAATGAAAGGAAGCAAAATGTGGAAAATTAGAATAAGTGCGGGATATAGTAGGAAGAAATAGGCGTATGCAAATGTTTTTTCCACGTCTGTTCATCACGTGATAGCATTCATAAGAGCTTAAAAGGTTTTGACGAGTGTGGACAGTTGTTGTTTCAAGTCAAAGCTTTAAAGGAAAGATTTAATAGACGAACTTGAAATTTTTGGCATGTCTTCCTGACATCACTTTGATGATTTTATGCCTGGCTGAATTATTGGAAAGATCGAAAAAGGGCGAAAACTAACAGATGTTGCCAGGGAGTTCGACATCGCTCACAGCATTGTTTCACGGCTGCGGAAGTCATTTAAAACTACTGGAATGTGTAGTAGGCGGCACGGGGGAAGTCGTGTTAGAAGTACAACGCCTGAAAAAGACAGATATATCGTACTATCAGCAAAAATGAACAGGCGCACCACAGCTCAACAGGTGGCAAATCAGTTTCTTGCTGCCTTAGGAAAGCAGATATCCCGAAAAACTGTTGCCAGACGTTTGAGGGGAGAAAGACTATACCCCCGCAGACCTATTGTGTGTATCCCATTAACCAGGCAGCACCGTACTGACCGTTTGCAATGGTGTCGTGAGCATCGCAATGGACTGAACAGGACCGGTCATGCGTACTATTCTCAGATGAGAGTAGATTCAGTCTGTCATCGGATTGTCGACGCCAACTGATCTGGTGTAAGAGTAGTACTGCTTATCGACCAGAAAATATCCAGGAAAGGGACCGATATCCAACATGCAGTGTCATGGTGTGGGCCGGCATCATGATCAATGGCCGCACGCCCCTACATGTGGTTGCGAATGGGACTATGACGGGCCAACGATACATTAATGAAGTTCTACTTTCTCATGTTCATCTTTTCTATATTGCTGTCGGTGATAAATTTGTTTTTATGGACGACAACACAACAGGTAATCGAAAACTCGCTGTTCTGGATTGTCTAGACAGCGAGGGTATTCAACGCCTCGTATGGCCATCACGTTGTCCAGATCTAAACCCCATTGAAAATTTGTGGGATGCTTTGGGGAGGCAATTTGCTGGTCGAAACTCTCCTCCGACAAACAAGAATACTTTCACCCGTGCACTCACAGAGGAATGGGATAGTTTGCCTCAACATCTGCTGCATAATGTTGTGTAAAGTATGGTACGACGTGTGGAATGTTGCATCACACTCCACGGTGGATATATCCCGTACTGGTGGACATAATAATAAATATATCCCGTACTGATAATAAATGTTTGAAAAAGCTCGTCTAAAAAAAAGTTTTTTAGACGCATCATATTTCTTAGCAATAAATATTTATTACAAAAAATTTTGCACAAGTTATATTTTTTTTAAAATATAAAGAGTTAATCTAAGTTGGTTTACTCTTTTTTCCATAAGAAAACAGGAGTCATTTTTATATCTTGTTTATAACTTTTTTAGAGAGCTTTTCGTTGATAATACGATTTTCCTAATTTAACCCCTTAACTGTGACATATATTTCGGAAAAATGGAAAATTTTTTAATTGTTTAATTTTATTCTTTATATTAATATAACAGTTAGGAAATGCTTTTTTATTACAAAAATAAAATTTTAAATACAATAACTACTATATTTATAATATTTACATACACATATATAAAACATTGATTACGTGTACATCTTATTCATATTGAGCAAATTAAACGAAATATTGAAGCTAAATGTAATATAATTAGTATAAACTAGTATAATAATAAAAAAAAACAATACGATTTTCAATACATAAATTTTACATATTTTTACGGTATTGCATCTCTCAAAACACGGTACTACGAACAAGCCTATATATCGCACTCTTTGCAATAAATTCTTATCTGCCGTCTTATTCTCTTCCCTTGTACATACATTGGTTTTACGACAGCATATAAAACACTGCCTTTTTGGAGTAGATTTTTTCTCCATTGATGGGATGTGCTCTGGAAAGCGTCGACCTGTGAGGCGCAGTAAGCTTGCACTAGGACGCCCTGGTCCTGGTCATTTTGTTTATTTAATTCAACAATTGATTTCATTTAATTCAACACTTGAATCAGACATTGTGAAAAATGAAAATTATTTCTAAAAGCACTCGCTAAAAACAACCAAAATTAAATGCGAAAGTGAAACTCTGTCGTTGTTTATCAATGCAATCATGTCTTAGTTTATCTGAGCAGCTGACAACACCCACATTTTCCCTCCCCCAATGAAAGTTAGAATTGGTAACAAACTAGGACCCCTTGTGTCATTTATTAGGAAAATAGGAAATAAAGCATCCTGAAGTAGAAACGAGCTCAGCTCGGGCTTGACAAAATTGAAACGTTAATTTTTCTTCCACCCGAACTGAGTTCGGGCATCACAAATACTGCACGCATCAGTTGCCCGAACTGGATTCGGGCGACACTGGCAAGGGGTTAAAGGCGGAAACTTAAATTTTTCTTCTTTAAGCAGTATTTGCTCCAATAAAATTACAAACATCATGAATGAAAATCGTTTAGAAACTAGTTTAAGGCATTTTATGAGATAATTATTTCAGTTAAATATAAATATAATTAAAATATCATATTTTAGACACATATAGTTTGGAAATTTCAAAAATTATTTTATATAAATAAAATGCCACTCACTTAAATAATTGCTGATAAAATTTACAACTATGAAATAAATGTGTTATTCTTTTCACACACACATTTTTACTAACTCTATATCTAATAGTTAACTTAATATTTACTTTTCAGCTTATTTTACAGTTGCATTTATCCTTTAAGTATTATAAGGCAATAATCAATCTAGTACTGGAAAAATTTCTGGATTTGACAATGACAATTAGTGTGTTTTCTCGTTCTGCTTTGAGTCTCGGAAAACTGTTGTCCCTCGAACACCTGTTGTAGTTAACCCTCATTTCTAACATCGTCTAATTAGAGCCGTTTAGTTTGTTCGACAGCCGCTTTCCATCCAGCAGTAAGATCAGTTATATGTCATGCAATTGTTCGATATGTTTAAGAATTCTTTTTCAGTCTGATATCAAAGTATATTTCCAACTTTTATACACCTTGTAATGAGCATGAATCTTTCGGAGGGATATTGTATATTTGACGTAAGATATTTGCAATTGAAATGCAAAAATAATTTTATCGATTTTATCGAAAATCGCTTATCTTACACACCATTTAAATATTTAGTTACAATACACAAAAGTGCTTACCATTTATCCCTTACGCATCGAGGTTTGATTATTTGTATATTAAGTGAAAATTCCTTTGTATATGAAGATTCATTACAATCAGTCATTGACTTCTTGGTGTAAAGCTATCTAAACTTACTAATGACTGAATAATGACTATTGAGTCACAAACAAACTATTTTGATGTATCACAACTTAGTATGAAATGAACCCCATTTTGTCTTGAATAACATACTAACTTAATAATTTTTCAGCTAATAATTTATAATTTTTATTAAAGGGAAAGATTACATAACTGAAAAAGAACCAGGTTCTAGGGGAAGTTCAGTGTAGAATGTCCTAATGCATTGAGTAAGCTGCAATTTGTAAATTTAAAATTTATTAAACAAATAAAACCAATTATTATTTACATAAAATACGTTAATATAAGGTCGCAAACAATACAGAAATAGATGCATTTAAGATAGCCTGCCACACTAGCAAACTTAACTTTACCTTAACTTTACAAGGACATTATATATATATATATATATATATATATATATATATATATGAATATATATGAATATATATATATATATGAATATATATATATATATATATATATATATATATATATATATATATGAATATATATGAATATATATATATATATGTGAATATATATATATATATATATATATATATATATATATATATATATATATATATATATAGCACTCCGACCAAAGGTCTATTGTACTAACCCCTTATATTTGAAGAGACCAGTGGTTGAAGCAAAATTCAGTAGACAATTTGCATGAATTTTTCTTGCAGTATCCAAGGTTCAATCAAGTGCTGATCCAAGTGCTCAAATCTATTACAGAAAAAGTTTCACGTTGACCTAAGATATGCATTGAAGTTTCTTCCATATTATGAGTTCCTCTACAAGGGGGATCATCTGATAGTTCCATTATGGTCAGATGTCTTTACAGGGGGCAATGTTCTGTGAGAATTTCCACTGTTCTCCATAGACCTCTTTTATTGATTGAGCTTTAATAATTATTTTTATCTTTTATTAGGGCATGTGCTATTTAGTAGTCTTACTTGTTTTAGATAACTGGTATTGTGCCTGTTTATAAATTGTTGTTTTCTGAAGAGATCAAAAACGCTGTTTCTAATAAATTCTTTTGAAATTCTTAGGACTGGTTCAGAACCGAAAAATAAGTTGTTGACTTAGCCCCTGTCAACTCAGCAGCTAATTCATTACCAAGAAAAATAGAGTACCCAGGCACCCACATTAAGTTTACAATTAGTTAATCTATACAGAGAGAGATAGCACTTCCTGACAAGAGCAGAAATTATAGTAGACTTCTGTAAAGCTAGTAGTGGAGCTTGATTGTCAGAACATATAATTGTTCTTTTACGAGAATAGTTTTTGTCCAAGCATATTTTACTACACATGAGAGTGTCGAAGACTTCTCTGTTTCAATACGCAAGTAAAAAGGATACATACCAAGCAAAGCTCCAGTGTATATGTGGGAGTAGTTTTAATACACTCAGTGATTGCCACACAGAGCGTCCTTTGTAAATTTTCAGTTTCTGCTTTGTCAGCTTCATTTTTGATTTTAGGCCACCAGACCACGGAGCCATAGTAATGATGGCACTAATGATCATAGTGTAAATCAAATGAACAACTTTGGATTTCAAGCTTCAAGTTCTTCCAAAATCATTTCTGCATGACCAGAAAATTTTTTTTGCGCTTTCAATACAAAAGTTAAAGTGTTTGTTCCAACTTAAATTCATGTCAAAAAATACTCTTAAGAATTTAACTTCCTTGAATCAAGTTGATTTTCGACTATTAAAGTTATCTTTTTCACTCTTTTTCTTTGTGAAGGCAATAATAATGGTTCTTTTTAGGATTCACAGAAGCCCCTTCCTTTTTACACCAAATTTCAACTTGTTTGAATGCATTGGAGATGTTGCTAGAGATGCCTTCGTTAAACTTACCTCTGACGATAATAACTAAATCATCTGGATACCCAGTGGTGGTTATGCACGGCTTTTTTTAACACCTTTAAAGGGGAATCTACAACACAATGACATAAAATCGATGAAATAACCTCTCCCTGTGGACAACCAGCTTTGGCTTGGATCATCATGTTTTGTCCTAAAAATGAGGCACGGACAAATCTGTTGTTGAGCAGATTCTTTATCCAAGAACAGATTGTGTCATTAGTCCTCTTTCTCGCAAGAGATTATAGAATGGTTTCAATAGGTACCTTATCAAAAGCACCTTCAGTATATAAGAAAATAGCTAAAGCAAGTTCCTTAGCCTCAAAGTTCTCCAACAAAATGAAGGACAGATTGTATATCCTCACTATCAGTGGATCTACCCGGTTTATTGCATATTGAGAGTTAGAAAGTGGTTTTTCCACCAAGTAAACTTCTTTAATATATCTGTCAATCAGCTCCTCAATTGCCTTTAGAAGAAAAGATGTTAAGCTGATAGGTCTGAAAGATTTAGCTTCGCAGTAATAATCTTTCCCTATTTTAGGAATAAAAATTACTTTTTTATGCTTCCAAGCAATAGGTATATGGTCAAAGGGTAAACATGCCTTAAAAATTTTACAGAGAATTGAGGTAATGCACTGGACTCCCTCAATAAACAGAGCCGGTACAATCCGTTCCATTCCCGATGATTTAAAAGGCTTAAAGGGCATTATTGCCCATTTTGTTCGATCATAAGTTATGTATTTTTGGCAAGATTCGTTTTATTTCTATCAAAATTTAATGTAGAGAGTTTAAAGTTAGCAGTTCCATTCATTTCGTTTGAACCTGGAAAGTGGACTCTGAACAATTCAGCGAGGGTCTCATTCTCAGATTCTGAAAACTTACCATTCGGAAATGTATGAGTGTTTAGACATTACTTTAATGAGTCTGGCAATAAAAGACACAGTTTTAGTATCACTGCAGTAATTTTGCCGGGAATTATTTTTGGAATTCCTGATAGCTTTATTATAAGTGGCAAGTGCCAGTTTATATTTCCGCCACTCAAAATTCTTTTGAGCTCTATTAAAGAACTTTATACACTGTCTTCGAAATTTACTTAACTCTGAAGACCACTAAGGAACTAATCTTAGAAAGCAAGTATTACTGGCATCTCAATTTTTGTAGTATGTTTGGAAAATGGCATGTTGCATATAATCAATGGACAACTCCTAATCTATTACTGAAGATAATTTACCGAAATCACTTTCGTTGATTAATGCTTCTAGATTTTTTTGTATTATCACTAGTTGGTATTTTTTGTGTTCTTACCTACCACTTCTTGTTTGTTTGCTCCTAAATCAGAAATGCTAAAGTATTGGTGGTCATATAAGCTTATTTCATCAGACACCTTCCAATCCTACGTAAAGTCAGCGCTTTTACTGTTACATAATGTCCACAACTTCTCTTCTATTTATAGTATTCACGTTAGTTTCATTACCTTTATTAAATATAAATAGATTATAATACAAAATGAATTCTAGAAGATCCCAGCCACGTCTGTTGCAATCAATGCTTCCCTACAAAGTGTGGTGATCATTTGCATTGCATAATATGATGAGTTTCTTACTCTATTTGTTATAATATAAAATTCTAAAAATTTGTATATTGAATGTGTCTTTATCTTCAAAATGAAGATATGAAGACAAAAATGATTTCATCGTCGATTCCTTTCAATGAACAAGATACTTTTACAACAACATTATCTCCATTTAAGTAATTAATCAAAATGAAGGTACTTAATTTGTTGCTAATAACAGTACATGCTCTTGGTCTCAAACAACATTTATCATAAAATATGTAAAAGCCCTGAACATGTTGGCCCAAAACAAAACCATTACAAGTCCATGGCTCCTGAAGACGCTAAGAAGCTAAGAAGACACCCCAAAACGCTAAGAAGTTGCAGGAAACTCAAAAAAAAATCTACTTGTGAACTGCTTTCCATGTGTTCACAAGTAGATTTTTTTGAGTTTCCAGCAAAGCCTTTTCTATATGCATTCAAATAAAAGAGAGTTAGATTTCAGGGTTATATCAGAACCAGAATCTAATTCCAGTCTTTCAATGTTAGATAGTTCATTTTCCTTGCTAGAAGTAGAAGAGGATTTACTTATTGAGTAGAAGTTGCTATTTTTGCACTATTTCCATCTCTTCAATGCCCTGAGGTTTCTTCTGGCTTGGATCCCGAATTTCGGAGAATCTTAAAGATCCCTCAGTCTAAACCAGTGTAGGTGCCATAATTTACCTTTTTATGGCCTCTGAGGCTTCAATATTAACCTCGAAGATCCATCTAATAGAATATGTCTCTACAGGAATTTGCAGAGCACGCCATTCTAAAGACTTCAATTCCCGTTTGAAACTTTTAAGTCATTTCAGAAGGATGACAAGATCTTTGGTATAAGAGTGTTTCGTCTTGAAGGCCACTTTTACCGGCTTAGGAAGATCACAGGAATCCAGAACTCTGAGTCCCTCCCCACCAAATAGTCTCTTATTACCATGAAAGGATTCTCCAGATATATGGGCTCAACATCCTTTGAGTTTCATGGTTGGGAATCCATCCTTTACAATGACTGTTTTATGGCATTTAACAGCCTGACTGAAAGTCCCAGGTTGATGATCCTCCCTGGGCTGCTTGGTAGGAGTGCTACCAAGAGAAGAGGTTGATACCTCAGACCTAATTTTTTTGAGCCTCCCATCTTCTGTGCAGTCTCCACCTGCTGCTTTGTCTTATTACGACGATTTGTAGTTCATCTTTGAGTTTTTGTGAGAACTCCTGGCCCTCTAACTGTAGTGTCTGTGTGTTGCCTTGTGGCAACTCCACTTCCTCCCGCAATAAGATTAGCGGTGCTATCTTTTCTACCGATGTTCTGATCCTTTGGAACCATTTTTACAGTTGATTGGTTAACACCAGGAGGTGCATCCAATCCATTTTTTATCATTTCTAATTTTTTATTATTGTCATTCATAGAGTGACCTGGGAACTGGGAGGAAATATAAGGTAATCCCCTGCATAGCCTCCCTGTACATGTGAAAACAAACAACTACGTTTAGCCTGGTTCCTAGAGGGGCCCGTAAGCGACATCATAACACTGGTGCCATTCATCTATCAGCACCGAGCCTAACACCTTGTATTGGGTTACCTTTCTGTATTATCCAGGTGTATTAGTACAGCCTCCTCACCATGGGTGAACCTACTAGGAACCTAAGTCAAGTTTAGGTTCCAGGGTTTAATCAGCTGTGCTACCTGTGTACATCGTCACACCATTTTGAGGTTACAGAATAGGATTTTGTGAGAGTATATACATACATATTGCTGAGTGCATAATACTTAACACAAACACAAGCACCACTTATTATGTGCAAAATATAATATTATATTCATGAACACATTATTTGAATTGTGTCAGAAATTATGCAAGAAATTAATGGGGCTTCATATTTGATTTTGGAAATTCTTAATCTTAAAAAAATGTTTTTCTTTCTTAGAGGTATAAAATTTTTATGTAGATAGTCAGTTAATAATTTTAATCATCACTGATATTTACATTTAAGTGTCAAAAAATTATATAGCCGTACATATGTTAATAATGGGTGAATATAACAAATCATTGATGTGATAAAGTAGAAAGAATTTATAGAAAAGAAAAAGAGTGTAGCAAAATTGCTTGATCAATTATTACTGATAAAATTCCAGAGCATCATAATTTAAGTAACATTGAACACGTAATTATATTGGTTCACATGTAATTAAACTATCATCTCCGAAGTGTCAGTGAAATTTAGATTTTCGATTTCCATTATTTCATGAATGTAGTGTTAAGAATCAAATCTCAGACACGACTCAGCCGACAAGGTACCGACTTACCTTGAAGGAAGGATGTCATCGATGACTGAGGTAATAAGTACACGACTAAAAACTTGAAATTATTCAAGAAAGACATGCAGAACCTTCTAAAATTCATGCGGTTTCATATAGTATAAATCTGAATATATTCAACAACCAAATGGTACCATACCATAAAAATGGTACCATTAGCATAATTGGATTAAAAATTAATGCTTAATTAAAGGTATGAATAATGATAGTTAAACCTTTCTCTAACAAGATAATATTCCAAAACACTATCCTATTGAATGATTTATGTTTAAAAATTTAAAAGTTTATAAATCATTTTACTTTTATTTTGAAATAAATAAACATTGGAAGTTACGGGCTCTCACTATAATAAAGCTCGTAAAACATTGAACTAGATCCTACATAATGAAATTGTTTTTAACTTTTAAGCAATCACACGTAGTCAAAATATGCAATATTTTTTTTTAAAAAAAGATTTCTTAGTAACTTAACAAAAACATTTAAGTTGAGCATTAACTAGTGATTATTTACAGAATATTATAATTGCTAAAAGTATTGCTTGTAGAATAGTTATGGAATTTTTTTAAACTATTTATTTCAGTAATATACTCCATCGTATCATATTTATTCATAATATGGTAAAATACTTCTAGTAAAAGCAATGAATAACTGCAATTGTATACACAAGAAATAATTTTATTACTTTGATACCAACAATATTAGTTATCAGGTAACATTTTTAATCTGACATTTATTTATTTCGAAAGTTCTTAAACTTGAAAGATTTCTTTGAGTTAGAAAAAGACCTGGATCAGTTTTTTAAATATAATGCACGTGTAGGCGAAAAAAAGGGATTTTCTCCATTCTATTAGAGTCTAAGTTTATAGATACTGCTCAAATCGTAACATACTACAGTGTAAAACAAACTAGTTTCAATAATTACAGGTGAATGTTGGAAAGGAAAAAGATGAACTAACTTGTAAAAAAATATACGCATTTTGTTAATGTTGCATTTTTCACAAATTTATTCAGAGTTATATTCTAACTTATGGTTTTCTTTGTGTGAAAAAGCAATATGTTTGAAAATGTAAAAATATAGTGAGATATGAATAAATTATAAAAATATTTGTAATTAAATAGTAATTAACAACAAACCGATAACTCCTAACTCAGCTAAGCAAATTTGACTTAGTACTCATCTATGAAAGACAAGACAAGTCATTATAAATCAGAAATTTAAACAAAATTATTTAATTTCTTCTCAACTTCACGAGAGCCATATGTAAAAATTTCTTAAGAAATAATTTTATTTTTAAGCAAGAAACATTTTTATTATAATATCTTAATAAAAGTATTATGAATAACTAGTATGGATTTTGATACATAGTTTTGGTATGGAATATTCTTCTAGAAAGTATATTATTGATATTTTTCTGCTCAACAACAAATGGTACTTCAATTAATTTAATTGAAGTTCATGTGCAAACATCAATTCTTAGTTAAATATAACATTAGTAAAACATGAATATGTGATTATTAATTTATTCCTTTAAAATAACAGTTTGTTTAATGTGTATGTGTAGAGAAATGGAATTTGCATTTTAATTTAAGCAAATTAAATTTTTCCATTACTAATGGGATTACTTAGATTATGGTATTCACAATTATAACATTTACTCGTGCATAACAACTTACAGCTCACGTTTTGAAAACCGATTAATGGTAAAACATGTATTGCTTTTACTTCATTTCTTTTCCTTCTTCGTATTTTAACCTCAACTAAACACACACAATATGATTTTCATCGTTTCACAGTAATTTATAATTGTAGTTTAAATGAAGAGTATAATTATATATATTAACTTTCCAGTATGGAACGCTGTGAATTGTAAATCTTAATCAGGACAATTATCTTACTTTCTTGCGATGCAATAATAATTATTAAATGAAAGTATTTTTTTTTGTATACCTGGAAATAATGTGAAATAGTTCTCATAGATTAACAATTCAAATTATGGTTCTTTGTTATCACTATAGGAGCTACATAAGCTCTAAATTAACTTATGTGAATCCAAAAGATTGGTCCAGTATGGGTTGTAAGTTTTGTTCAATCTCGGTTGTGAAGGTTCAACATATTTTGTTGCTTGGATGCAGACACACATACATATGTCATAGTCTGACAATCTTATGGTTAGGATGTGCAAATATACGTTGTAACCATTTTATCTTATTTAATTGTAGAAAACATTCATATTGAGCTACTAATATTTGATATATGCTAATATTATATTCTTCAGAAATGTTAAATATGTATACGATTTCAAGCATTTTTTCTTAAAAAACTTGAAAAATGCTACATCAAAAACTTTCAAACATATTTGAAAAAAATTAATACCAAATAATATGTATGCTGCTATCTAGAGCATGTGCTAAAATTTTACGTTTTTTTGTTAAAAACAAAAAAGTTGAATATTTATACAGAAATTTTATCCAAATTTTCTATGTCATTATTCGAGTAACAGGCGATAATTTGGGAAATATTTAAGTGATTAAAATTATTTTTGTACATTCTCTAGAAAACAATATATAGATCAAGTTGATAAAATTTCATAGTGACATTAAAAACATATTTTGAGTTATCATTTTTGAAGCGTGCAAATTATGGGGAAAAACCAGTTCTGAGAAAATAGCATTTAAAGATTAAAGTATTGTATCGTTATCAGAAATTATTATAATTGCTGATAAGTATTTTATTTGATTTCCTGATTGATTTCCGGAAAAGTATTTATTTTATGTATCTTTTAAAAGCTTACTAAATTTATATTTGAAAATTAAACACTGTTTAAACCAATTTGTAATATCATTCTGGCCTTTTAAATGCTCATTTCCTTGCTTTAAATGTCCACTTTTGGTTTCCTAATCTTCACAAAATCCGGAATTTAATTAACGTAGAGACAAAAATTATCTCGAAATTTATTAAATGTAGAGACAAAAACAAACCTGTTTTTGAAAGCTATTTAAATTCCTTATTTATCGAAAAAAATAAAATAAATTTATCAATTTTGGTCGAAATTTAGTTTTTTAACGTGTACGGGTACTTTAAATATAAATGTTGTGCAATCGTGCAGTATATATATATATATATATATATATATATATATATATATATATAGAATATTAGATACATTTTGATAATGAATAATGCATAAAATATTATATATTATAAATAAATTTAAATTTATTATATTAATGGGGTTTAGATATCAAAAACTATATTTTACTTGCCAGCGGATTTTTCAACATGTGTCTCATTCATTGCACGGAGCAAATGATGGTAGTTGTTAGTTTCACTTCAAGTATGGGAAAGCATGTCTGCATTTATGGGCTCTTTACTGCAGCTGAAATCCTTAATTCCTTAACACTCGATCCTTCCTATAACATGATGTCATTTAAGACAAAAAGAATCTGGATCAAGGACATTATATATGTTATCGGAGAATCCAAAGAGATTTGACCATCGTGTTCAACTTATCTTTCTGGGAAATGTTCTAAAAAACTATGAAAGACGGTACCTGTAATGAGGTGGAACATCATCTTGTTGCAAAAAGACGTGAAGTTAACCATCCGGTTGTGAAATTTGGATTTTTCTTAAATATGTCTTAATAAATAACATATGAGAGACTTTTCAGCAAAAAGAGGGTTAATAAGACTGTCATACATAAGTTCACACCACACATAGTTTGGGGAGCCTTTTTGCATCTTAAGGTATTTATGGGAGTTGAGATGAGTTCGAGATGAGCACGTTATGGTGATTTTCTATGTCAGAAAGATGGAAACAAGCTTCCTTGAAGAACGATATGATTAATATTTTACATTAATTATTATGTGATTAAAAGAAATTTTGAAAACTCTTCTCTCGTACTTAAAATATCATTTGCAAAATTTCAACTTCCTGGGCCCTAAAACTTGTTCTAGGAGTTGAACAATTTAAACCTTAGAAACACACATAATTTTTTCCTTTGAATCATATTCACAGTAGAAACTAGCATATGCATCTATCTTGTAGCGCTAAACTCATAGATTTCTTAAGGCTCTCTCTCTCTCTGTATATATATATATATATATATATATATATATATATATATATATATATATATATATATATATATATATATATATATATATATATATATATATATATATATATATAAGAATGTCCCCTCTCTAATAAGATCAATATCACCAATCACCATCAATTGATCCCTATTTAAAATACTTCCAATTTCTACAATATTCATTTCCTACCTTTAGGTAACTATTTCTTTATGAATGATCATTCTGGTAATTCTGGTATACTCTTCTGTTGTGCATTTGTATTATTGTTTTCGTGTCTGAACGTCAATGCTTTGTTTTGTGGTATTTCCATTTTCCTTAATTTCTGATTGAATGAAACATCGTATGGAATAAAATATCCGACAAACACATCAAATGAAAATAAAATATTGCATTCAGATCTTTTCCGAAAATGAAAAAAAGCATACAGTTAATAACGTGTGTAGATGATGTTTACAATAGAAAATTTATAAGAGCTAAAATTAATAACACGGGAATGAAAAAAACCACGAAAATGTCTTTTCTATTTGATATAAGTTTTTTGTAAATACAATATTTATAAAAAAATTGATATCCCAATAGAAAAGAAATTTCCCATGACAATGTTTACTGTAAATAATAGTATGAGTTCCATATATATATACACATATTATATATATTATTGTTAATATTTAAATTAAAAATATTTAAAATTCTTTTTTATTGTTATCTCAACAATATATTTATTTTAAAATAGAAATTTAAAATATAACCCCATCAATTGAAATTTCAAAAAAGTTTCTGATAACATTTTGTCTTGAGTAAATGCTTCTGTTAGATTATGTAAAATTAATTAATTGCCAAAAAGCTAATGATAGCATCTGTAATATATTTCGGGATAAAATCTAAATATGGTAAATGCTTGATAATCATAAATTTTACTCATTGAAAATAATAAATTTCTTATATAAATATGGAATGCCTTATATATGTGAAACACGCATGTATCCTTAAAATAAATTGATAAATATCAGATTATTAATATATAATAATAATTATCAGATTATTTAAATAAAATCTGTATAACTGTAGCATAAGGTAAATTCTAGTGATGCATAACTTTCATATTTGGGTAATAAAGTTTAAATGTTTATTTATAAAATATTCACAAATAAATATATAAAATTAGCATTTGCATAAAATGTTTATCACGAAAGAGTGATCTTATTCCAAAAAATTTAATTTCCTTACAATTTATTAACAAATTACACAATCAAGATTGTTTTCACTTTGCTTAAAAATAATTTACAAATGTTTTTTCAAACTTTCTATTCAATCATTTCACTTTTAAATGATTAAAATATTACTGTGTATAAGAAATTTTTAATTGTTAACAAAAAATGAGAAATCTTATTTCTTAAATACCTAAAGAAAATAAATACTTTTACTTTTAAGTACCAATTATCTTGATTATTTTAAGAAATGTGCTTATTAAAACTATTTTTTCCACATAAGTGTACTAATTATTTAATTGATAAATCGTGTTTTTACGGAATAAAGCTAATAAATCAGACAAATGTTCATTTAACTAATGATTTTATTTGAAAAACGCTACCTGGGGAAAAAGGATTACGATGAAAGAATGAATACCCTAATAACATTATTAATAATTTAATCTTATAATGAAATGTAGTAAATAAAATAATAGGTGAGGATTTGTTTATTCACATAAATAAAATGGCACAGATTAGGCACATTCATTTCACTTTCTTTTTGAGTAGTATTCCTTAAGTTGTTTGTAAGACACATATTTCCTTTTTGAAACACACAATATATTTTAAATTGAATAAATTATTTGTAAAATATATTTTAGAAAAAATATTTAACATTTTATTTAAATCATATAAATATTTTATTAAATTATATATATATATATATATATATATATATATATATATATGTATATATATATATATATATATATATATATATATATATATATATATATGTATAGAAATTTTCCCCACTATTAGCGAATATTAAAAAACTCCACTCTCCAAAAATCATTGACATTATTTTGAATGCACACATATTTGATTACAAAACTAGAAAAAACTGATAACTCCCTTTTGCTTAATGGCTGCAAGCCATTTTACTATCAGTTTTACAACCTTGATTAATTACAAGTAAATGGCATTTGAAGAAACATTTTTTAATTAGAATATTTTGTCAAATAATATTAGAAATTTCTTAAAAGTAGCAATAAGCTGAAAGTTTACTTTTTAGAAAAATTTTTACTTTACATCATTTGTTTTGTGTAAAAATATATATTTTATCACCACCTATTGTTCTGGCACGTAATCAAAATCATTTCAATTGTTTCAAGACATGCTGGAATAATTTTTTAAAGACTATAAAGTGCTTCCTGATGTTTGGCTGCCAAAATTGAAGTAATATTTTGGCCTCATGGTAAGGACAACCTAACTGCGGTAGATTAATAGAACTCATATGAATACACTCTAATTATTTTGCTTTTTGAGGATTTTATTGTGATGGAATGTGCCATACATTAACATATGACAAAGAAGGATCTCACAGTGCCAGACATACGCTCATGGCACATGCGCAACACAAGTCTTTCGCTGTTCACATGTATCTACGATTGAACCCGAGAATCTCAGCTACGATGAGCGCAATTTTAACGCTAGGTCCTGCTTATACCGTATGATATCTTAATTTGAATTTTAAATAAACAGTTTGCAGGAAAGTTATATCAACGATACCAGTTTCAAAAAGTTTCTGCTAAAACCTAAAAATAGAAATGGAAGAGGTGTCTAAATAGAGGAGGTGATTATGAGGAAAAGGAATCCGTAATAATATTTTTTTAGTTCTGTGTGTGTTTTAATTTTTTTTTATTTATTATTAAGAAAGATTGAGTCTAAGTAATTTTCGGTCAATTTTTATTTTTATTTCTTTGTAACAAATACTTGTATTTTCAAAACATAAGAAAAAATGTCTCAACAAAGATTTCTTCAATTTTCTCTTTGTAAAAGGCAACAAAAGATGGGATTACAAAATAGAAGAAGTTTTCTGCTTTGCCAAAAGGTATGTAATTAAAAGTAATAGATTAATATCTATCTTTTTAGATTATATGTATAAGAAAAGATAAAATCATATCTATCTTTTTGTAATTTATATCAAATTCTTTTTGAGTATTTGTTTGATATAGTACAAAGTTTTGAGCTAGGTTAATACATAACATAAAGTATATTACTAAATGACTTCAGTGATTACTCAATGGTTTAAAGAGAGATGATTCTGATACAGCTATTGTAACTAAATTTTTCGTATCCAAATATTAAGAAAGTGCAAAAGCTCACACACACACACACAAATATGGAAGTTCATTATAAATTTTTAATATAAAAATATAAAAATGACTTAAATATACATTATGTAAGAATTTATTTAATTATTTAAAAAAGAGATTTTATTTAATTATTTTATAAAATTAATACTACACATCTTCTTAATTAATAAAAATATTGACATTTTCCTGTAGTTCTTCCGTTAGTACTGAAGCTATTATTAACTTAGTTATACTGTATGTCGTCAGAATGTTTTTTTGTTTTAAAAGTCTATTTTCTCAGCATGAAACAGTACAATTATCATTATTTTTACAATTTTTGTAGATTATTTCTGGTCTCAAGTCAACAAACATCGTACTTTTGGAAATTTTGGATAATAATATAATTTTTTTAAAAAATCATAGCAATCATTTCTTTATGAACATTTATCAGAGTATCCATTATCTAATACGATTTAACAAGAATCAACCCTTAGTACTGTAGAAGATTGTATTGCCATTAACTCAGAAAAATGCACTGATATTTCTTTTTGTGTGATGGAAACTATTGTTCTCTTGGATGGAATACGTAATAAATATTGAGAAATTATAAATTGGCTTCGTTATTTTAACGATTCTTTCTCTCAACCAGCCCTTATTCTTTTCTGATAATGTTTGTGGAAATGACTCAGTACTTTCGCAAATTTTAAACATTAATATAAAATCAACAAAATGCAAGTCATAAGGGCATTTCGATTTAAGCTTCTTACTATCATTATTTGATAGTCCACTTAACTGACGTAAACCACTTAACTGACTTAACGACTCGATTTATTTCAGATGCTTATGAGTTATATTTTCGAAAAGAAATCTGTACACAAATAAATATCTCCAACAATGTATATTACTAGTTGATATAAGTATTGCATATTCATCTAAAACTTATCTACTAAATAAGATTAAATATTTAAATTATAAAAAAATTTAGAATAATTTTTTAGATTGTAATGAAATCATGAATCTAATTACAAAACAGATTCTTGATTATAATTTGCTTATATATATATATATATATATATATATATATATATATATATATATATATATATATATATATATATATATATATATATATATATATATATATATTATACAGTATTTATCTTTAACATAGGGTCGCATTCCACTCTGAGATTCAGAAAAGAGGAAAGTAGAAACGTATCAAGAATCTATCACGAATTTACCGCATGCAAATTTCCACAGAGAAGAAAAGGATTTTGCTCTTATTGGCTAACGGAGAAAGCTAGTTAGAGTAGAAGTTGTTCTTTAATAGGGCGCAACATCATAGCTACAAGTATTATCTGGAAAACATCGTCTGAAAATTTTCGTGAAATCTATGGAGGCTTACACGTACGAAGAATTGGCTGATATGTACATCATGTGCGGTGAAGCAAAAGGGAATGGACTTGAAGCATGAAGATTATACGAACAGTGGTTACCATCCTACCTTTTGCACTGTTGATCGACGACTGCGAGAAAGTGATCTATTGGCCATCTCAAACATCAATGCAGGACGCTCACGAAATGCACGAACGCCAGAAATGGAAGATCGAGTTTTGACTGGATTTGTTGTAGCTCCTTCCACAAGTACGTGAGCGGTGGCTTTCGAAATGGGTATTTATAGACTTGTGGTGTGGCGTATTTTACACGAGGAACACATGCACCCCTACCACGTGGAAAATGTGCCACCTTTGCAAACAGATGATTATCCCTTCGGGGTAGGACTTGTTCAGTGGATTCTGAGGATCAAGTATAACAATCCATGATTTCCTGAATTAATATTATTTAGTAATGAGGCAGCATTCAGCAGCGAAGGCATTTTCAACACACGCAATCTACGTGTTTGGTCTCACAACAATCACAACTGTACAACCTCTCGTAGAAACCAGCAGAAAGTTTTATTGAACAACTGAACAGATATTATTGGTAAATTCCTTATAGGCCCTTACATCATGCCAGACCATTTAACTGGCGCAACAACCGATCTTCTTGAAACAAGTGCTTACCAGAATATTGCAGGCTGCTCAATTCCCCATCCGAAAGACATGTAGAGCCCCAGCACATTTTTCCATCATGTTCTGTAACTTTTTGTAAGTTACATATCCCACACGAGGGATTGGACGTAGCGGATCAACTGCTTGGCATTCTCTTTCACTGTACCTTAACCCACTGAACTTTTCCACCTGGAGCCGCATGAAATCTTTAGTGTACGAGAACCTTGTGAACTCAGATGAAGATCTCGTGGCTAGAATCATTGGTGCCGCTGACAAAATTAACACAAGATCAAGAATCTCCGAGAGGTTGCTTCTGTCATTCTTTTGCGGGTATCATCTGTGCAATGACGCACGCATTCGGTATTTTGAGCATATGCTGTGATGATTTCACTAAGGGATAAATATGATTGTGAAACTTTTTGGTATTATTCATTCGCTTACAGAACACTGTAGTAAGTTCAGGTAAAATTCCTCTTTTCTGACTATTGTGACCCTATGTAATTATTGCTTATATGCCTATTCTCTATATCATGCAAGTTAGAAAATTTTCAAAGCATTGTCAATCTTTTTACTATTTAAATTTTTTTTCACGCAAACTTTCAATCAAATTTAAAGCATATGCTGTTTTGATAACTTTTATCCCTAAATTCAAAGTTTTTAGTATAAAATTTTCTCGTAGCATTACTTGGCAAAGACTGAGATACATAAAATGTATGAATATGTTTTAACTTTTCTGATAGGTCACTTAATCCAAATTTACAAGCATCTGTGTTTGGAGTTATGAGGGCAAATGCAATTTTCAAATTAACAAAAAAAAAAAAAAAAAAAAAAAAAAAAAAACTGGTATGGAATCGCAATCCGTTCAGAATTATCGGAATCAGTTTCAGATAAAAATTTTATAATTACAGTTGTGGTGAAATATTGAAGGAATTTTGACGTGTTTTATATAAATTTAAATACAATGAAACTTAGAACTACAGTAAATTTTTGTTGTTTAATTTAAATTTAAGAAAGAAAGTCATTTGAATACATTATTAATATTTGTAATGTAAAATAAATTTTCGATGCAAAGTATATAGCTCATTACTCTGAACTAAATGTGCTCATTACTGCTAACATTATAGAAAATAATGCTTAGCAGTGCTAAGCATAAGTACATGCTCATTACTGCTAAGCATTATTTTCTATAATGCTTAGCAGTAATGAGCACATTTAGTTCAGAAAGGATTCTGAAATGATTTTATATCTTTGAATTTTTATGTAATTGAGTTCTCTTTTTGGTGAAAGGCGCAAATTTATGTATAAAATGAACTTTCGCATTTTTTTGCTCATGGTATAAATATGTATTTAACAGTGATGAATATATTTTTATGTCTAATAATACGTACATAACAAGAATTAAAATTTTAATTATATTTTTATTTAATATATATATATGTAAAGTGTGTCTACCTATGACACTAAAAATATTGTACACATGCTTGAAAAGTGAGTGCTGTACGAGTAGTAAAAATGAATGAAAAATCTTCAAAATTAAGAGAATTCAAAGATACTAAAACAGTACCCCCAAATCTAGAGATGGTACAGATGAAGAAATAAATGCGACGATGCAGCAAGCTTAAACTATATAAATTAAAATACTGATCAAGATTTATATGAAATTTTTTTCAATTCAGATAATGAGGAACCATATTTTGAAAGTTTCAATTGCCCTTTATGTTAGTTTATTTGGTTACAAAAATAAAATTTTAAAATTTTAGATTTCCATTTAATTTAATACCTAGTTTTTTTATTATTTTGTAAAGTGATATGAGTATTAGGAATTCGGACATTTTTATCGATTAAGTTAAAAAAATTCGTGAACATATAAGTGTAATTTAAAAATTTCACACCAATAGTTTAATTTTTACACAAGTTTCCAATTTCTGTATATTTTAAAACTTATATGATAAAATATCAAGAGATAGGTCTAGATTTTGATGCTATTATGTTCACGTTAATGATTTTGCCTAATTAGTTGATTAGTTGGTGCGATATTTCTGTGCAGCTGTTTAAACTTTTGCCAAACATCTGCCGATAAGCCATGAACCTCAATGTTTGAGGATACACAATTGAAGCTAGATTTTCCTCAAAATGCAGCTGTGACACTTTCCCTTCCTACTGCTTTTATGACTTGTTTTCTAGAGTGCTTATATTGGTTTGAGCTTAGATTCACTCTTGTGTTCTCGGTGAGGATATTTTTGATACTATTCATTAAGAAATCATCCTTTCATTTGCTTTTTTTATTACGAAATATAAAAATACTTTAAAGCTGGAAATCTAAGGGTGTCATAACCAAATTTTAGGGCATTGAAATTTTAAAAATCAATGTTATCGATAGTTTTTAAAAATATCATTTTCATTTTGAAAAATTTTCATACAGTATATATTATTTAATTTTATTTTACTTGAATAAGTATTTAGAGTGAAAATTAATAATTTAATAATTTTCTAAAATAATTACACTGCAATTATTTTAGATAATTTCTGAGCTTTATATTTTATTTTACGTAATCTGTAATTAATAATACTTAGAAAATGATGAAGAAATCCAAACAAATTTAAATAACTATATGAATTTTATTAATATTTAATCTTCTATTCAACCGTTCTGAAATAAAATTTCTGGAAATGATTGAATATTGGTAAACATGACAATAAAACACAGTGGTTAAAAATATAAAAGCATCCTTAACATTTAATACATTTCCTATTATATTAATATCAATTATATATATTTTAGAGGATTTAAATTGTATGTTTTTTTAAAATTTATTTAAATGGCGAGTTGTGATTTTATGATTAATATCAGCTGTAAAGCTTAAAATAATTTTATATATTTCAATATGCACAAGACTATATCCTTACAAATACAAAGGAATCTATAATAAAAAATTATACGCCATATTCATTTTCTGAAGGTAAATGTAATAGCTAAGCCTTTGTAAAAAATTTAATTGCTCTTTATCTACTACAGGCTCTTTTTTTCTAGAGAAAAACCATTTATTAATTAAATATTTTACTAAAATACCAGTAAATTATTTTATTAGCTAAAAAATATAAGATTCTTCAGATCTCAGACAAATAATAATTGCATTTTCATGAGGAATAATTTTTCCAGTAGTGGATAATAAAAATAAAAATATTTGGATAGGAATTCATTCATAACTCTTAACGTTTTTATATTATATTATCAGGAAATAAAATAAGTAATTAGTAAAAATACTGTAAGAAGAAAAAGATTTGAAAGCCTAATGCAGAAAATATATCTAAAAATTAATTAATATCATTCATATTGCATTACAGTATTGAGATAAAAAGCGAAACAAATACATATATCAAATATTTTTCATCTCTCTTTAATACTTAATATATTTCAATTTTAATGTTATTCAATATCAAACATTTTAAGTGACAAGAACATTACATCAAATTTCGAACAAATGATGTAGTCAAAATATTTATTGGTTAATGCAAAGTAAATTGTCCTGTTTTGTCCTGCATAGCTTCTTGGTATCAACTGAGTAAAGGTATAATTATATAGTTTTCTATTTTGAAGTGGACAATTTAAACCCGTTTTACAAGCATCTGTGTAAAAAGCAGAAAAGTGTTTGACTCCTACAGTTCCAACTGCTACATAAACTGATACAGGTACTGCATCGGATTCAGTTTCAGATAGAAAGTAGACGGATATATCCATGAAACCACCAGGAACTAGTCGACAAATTATACTTAAATCTGGGCACTCTGAAACATTAAACTCCAATATTTTTCCTTTTTTTGAGGAACAGTCCGGAGTGGTTCTCAGCTTGCAAGAAACCACTACGAGTGCAACTAAGCAAATTACCATGACAATCTAAAGAAAAGAAATTTGCACGAAAAATAATAAATAAACTTATTTCAAAAAAGATTTTAAAAGAATTAATATAGTTAAATTATCCATAAATTAAAATTGCTTCGCTTGGTATATAATATGAACTTAATGCTAACATTATTTCCTATTTTTTATTTTTGATGTATAATTAATATTTCAAAATTTTGTGAGAATAATGATTGTGTCGTTTTATATTTAACTAAATAAATTGAAACTTATAAAAGTATCAAACATACTGTATGCAGTTTTAAGTATTTTCATAGTTTAAGTATTTTTCTTTCAGTTTTAAGTATTAAATTTTACTTCACTAATATTTTCCACATTTTGTTGTAAATAGTATTTGTAAACTGTGAAAGATTGCTTAGAAAAGGTTCATGGATATACTTAAACAGAAAAACATTTGCCTTCCATTGGCCAAATATAAATGTAAATAAAAACACGAACTATTTATTCATAATGTATCATAACACAAGTTCAAAATTATATTAATAAGGAATGATTAAAATAACAAAATTTAAAAGATAATAACAATGTTACATGTGATATAACTAACTCATAATTTTTTAATTTAAAATAATTAATACTGGAATTTGAAACAGTAATTTAAGATTCTGCTTAAATTATGTGTGATTTAAAGCCACTATTTAATACAGTACAGATTTTTATTAATTTTACTTAATGCTCCTTTAATAAACAAAGTATAAGCATGAATTTTAAAAGAAAATAAATTACATAGAATAAAATATTAGAAAGTCTATTAAATGGAATTTACTTTACATTTTAAGTTGTATATCAAGAAATCATATTATATGGAATAAAATTATAATGTTATAAATATTGCGTTAAGTACAATTAAACAAATGAATTTATAAGAAGAAAAAAGAATACAAGGGAAATTTATAAAGTATTTTGATGAAAATAAGCTTGTTAGATAAAATATTCAATAATGAAATTTTATCAAATTTTAAAATTTATGTTTTGTAAAGAAAAAACTTAAGAATTTAATTAATTAACATATATACATATTTAATAGTGCTAATGTTTTGAATTTCAGAAATATTTCAGGAGAACAAATTGTGCAATATTTAAAAATTCTTTTTTTCAAGTAATAATTGCTTTATTTTTGCTAAGATTTTATAACCTGTGGTTTAATTATTTATAAAATAGAAGTTGACAGTATCTGGTATTTTTAATATTTAACTTAATATTTAGAACACAAATAACATTTTAAAGATTATACCACAATGATTAACAAATTGAAATTTCTTATAATTGATTTTGATATATTTTTTACAAATAACACTTTACCTTCATCTTGAATATTTCTTGAGGATTGTTCACTCACGCTGAATAATAAAGGACAATTCTCAGTTGGTAGTTACGAGGTTAATAATTTAAGAATGAACATCTGGTAAAGGGAGATTTCTTTTATTTGCCTGGTTTGGAAAACATTTTATTTATATAGAAATAAACACCTTGATGAGAAAAAGAATGAAAGTTCACTTTGAATTTTTATTTCTGAGAACAATAAGTTATAGTCTTTTATTTGTCAACTTTATTTACATGAAATTAATTTTCTTACATACAAAGGAATTGCTCAACAACATGGGAAAGAGCACTTCCTTGTATAAAGATTGATATTATATTTTGAAAATAAATCAACAAGAAATTTTATAGGAAAATTATAAACATCAAATGAAAATGAAATCACATGTGTATACATGAAAGCTGTTAAAGATAATATTTTTATTAGCATTAAAATAATGAGTTAAACATAAAATATTTTGAAGAATATGTATAAAAAGTATATTACTTGTATGAATACATGGTAAAAATATTCTAAAACCATATAACAGTAAAATTAACAAAAATAAAGATTTCGGAAGTAAATTAAATCACTATTTAATGTACTATTATGGAATTAAAATACAATCTACTTAAGTAAAAATGTATTTAATTTAATAGCTTAAAGGTTCAATGAATAATAATATTTCTTTATATAATTAAGTCAAATTTTCACAATTATCTTCTGTATTTGTTGATACGTCGATAATGTTGCTCTCAACTGATGTCAACAAAATGTGTCTTGATCACCTTAATATTTATTTGAAATTACAAGAACTTATTTTACTTATGAATGTGTTAATATTTTTTTATTTTGAGTTTTGAATGTAGTAGGTAAGCAGTTTCAATCAATTAAATAATTTAATTAAGTAAAATATAATGATGTCAAAATCAGAGAGAGAGAGTAGTAAATACCTATGGGCTGCACTTCTCCATGAATATCTTAAATTTATATCTAAGAAGAATATAAACAAAGTTTTAAAAAAACTCTAGTAAGTAATATCTCGTTATTTTATGAGTTTTAAAATCAGTTAGTTTTAGAAAAATGTTTGTGCATAGCAGCTTTGTCAGCATGTTTAAGATATACTCACAATTTTTAAAAAAATTAATACATACTCTTTATTTAAGCCATTGTGAAATTTTTAACTTTATTTCTAAGGTTAAAATATACAAAAATTTCAACGCAATTTAAATTTTAACATCACAAAAATTTGTCCTGTTATCATAAAAACAAGGATTTATGAACGAAGCGATACTTCACGATAAGGTTTGGGACCTTATAAATATATAAAAATATAACTTCTTTTTTCCAAAGAAGATTAAAAGTTTTTAAATTTGAAATAAAAATTCATAAAACTTAAACAGTATTGAGAAACAATATTTTTATCTACCTTTTAAAATATACAGTCAAATCAATGAAAAAATCTTATTTATATTAAAATAATAAAACTACTTTTATGAGAATCAAACAATTCAAATTGAAATATTGACATTAGTAATTGCTTTCAAAAGATCAAACCTCTCTCATTGAAACATAAACTTTATTTCAAATTGTACTTGACATCTTCTAGAATAAGAATTGCAAATCATTTTGGAAAATTTCAACATTACATCATTTACTTATACTTTAATTAAACACACTGTACTTTCAGGCGGAAAATTATGCCTTTTCAAATGTTTTGTAGTCTAGATAAGAAAACTCTCGATTTAATATTTGTTACTGAGCAAAATTATTACTAAGCAAGTATTATTTTTCTTAAACTCTGTATAAATTTTTTTATGTTCAATTATGTATGCAACTGTTATTGATAATAATTGAATAAAATTATTATTATAGTGTTTTTGTTCCAAAAATTATATTTACCATAACCAAAGCATTTAAGCAAACAGGTAGCAGTCAATGATTCCATAACATAATCACACATTATTTTAAACTTATTTCTCAATTTTTTTAATTTCTACTTAGCAGCTATCATAAAATTTATTTCAGAATTAAAAAAATCTTTATATGATTTAGTCATTAAACTGAATAATTAAATGATTTACAAAATATTTAATGAAACTACTTTAAACTGTTTACCTAAGGTTAAAGCATTAATAAAAATTACGATTTTAAAAAAGATTTTTGGTTGTTTTCTGGAAAAGAATCAAAAAAGTACTTTCTAAATATGGCATGCTCATATTAAGTAATTAATTTGCATTTTTTTTAACTTTGGCCTCTTAATTGAATCGATTAAAGCATTATTTAAATATTAATTTAATTAAATTAATGGTATATTAATTTTGATATAATTATTTGTCAAACACAAGTTAGTATCCCAAAAAACAGATAACACGAAATACGTTTTAATTCAAAAACCGTCCGTCTCACATTGCCGAAATTGCAAGAATATTTTGGATACTATTGTGAAGAGAGACGGTTTTGATTCTAAATTTGCGTCGAAATGTATTCGACAGTAAATAATTTGATTATTGTCGAACAAATTTCTAACCCAGTTTGAAAATCAAAAAGAAAACCAGAGACCGACTAAACGCTGCACGAGTTGATGACCAAGCAAACGATTCTTAGAATGTATTTCGCTATTTACAAAATTTTGAAGTAGCAGTATTCTGATTTGGGTGTTTTTGAAAAGTTTGAGTCCAGCATGAAAACTTCCACTTATGACATTTTCGAAACAAATGAGATCTTTGCTTGCTTCAGTAAAAAAAAGAAGCAATAGTTTAAAACATGTTTAACTTCTCAGTTTAAAGAGTTGGTAATACAATGATCACATTAAAATACTATAGTTCAATACATATCCAGCAAAAACATGACTTTTTTCAAAGATCCAGTTATTTCTTAAATTAAATATTTATATTTAATTTTTTTCATTTAAAATTTTTTGGCTTACATTAAAGACAAAATATATGAGTAAATTTCTTCAAAAATTTAATAAATTTACTTTTTTAGATGCTTTATTTAGGATGAATTAATTCAAATTCTTTTTTTCTGTATTTAATTTAAACTGTATTTCTTTTTAACAAACCTTTCTAAAATGGTTTAAAATATAAATATATATTATTGTAAGAACCAAGTAACGTTTAATTCAAAGTCAATATTTTTATATATTTAAAAATATATGCATGCAACACAAATTAGAATAATTTTAATTTCTCCATAGCAACAAAATTTAATAACATTTATACAAATATTCATAAATAATCAGTGATATCATAATTGTGCAGTATCCAAATTTATTCAAGTAAAAGATAAAATTTTTTTAGTTGAATTAATCTTTTTCAATAAAAGTTATATTTTGTAAGGAGACTTAAGGCCTTCATGAAACATGTTATTTCTAGAAAACTGAAACTCTTTTATTTTAGTTTTGAAAATTAATTTAATTGCTTTTTAAGCATTTTCGTTAAAACACGTTTAAGAAAAATATTCTCTAACTGATAACTTTCTCAACTGTTTTCTTCTTTAAAAAGGGATTTTTTAATTAACATGGTCAAAATAATAAACATTAGTTAGTTTAGTTTTAGTTAAATATCATAAAATTAAAAGATTTGAATTCCCAGCTTTCAATAACAAAATGGAAGAAGTTTTCATTTTCCTAGAAGGTAAGGAATTAAGAAAACTATTGTAAATTAATATATATATATATATATATATATATATATATATATATATATATATATATATATATATATTGTAAAACAAAGTTACTTGTCGGAAGGGAAATGTGGAAGTTCAAGGATGGAAGTTTGATATAAATTTATAATTGAATAGCAAAAATTAAGACAGTATAATATACTACTGTATTGAGGTTTTTAACGATGAAAAATATCATTGAATTAATCAAGTTATAAAATAAATAAAGTTGCATTTTATAAAATGAATATTAAATTCTATCTCTTTAATTTTAAAAAGCACTGACATTTTCCCGTATTTTTACAGTAGCATTTAAACTTTTACATGAGTTAGTATGAGTCAGAATGTTTATTGACTTTAAATATTTAATTTGTCATAATGAACAATGTAATGATTGTTACTTCAAAATTATCTTTTGTCTCATATTATCAAGCATCATTGGATTGGTTTGGTTTATTTCGTTTGTTTGTCGCTCAACGGTCATTTTCTGCGCATGAAGTATCATTGGATTGAACAATTTGTGTACTTATTAAAAATATAATATTCAAGAATACTACTTTTTAAATTTCCTTAAAATATCCAATATGTGGTGCTGCATGACAAAAATCTGTTTTTTCTATTAAAGATTGGTTGGCAATCATTCCAGAGAAATATTCTGAGCATTTATTTTGTATGATAGAATATATTTCTCACCTGGTAGGATGACTATAAAAAATATTAAATTTTATATTTGTTATTCTTTTCCAATTAGCCTTTTTTCTTAGATAATTTTTGTGTAAAGGACAGTAAACTTCCAAAAATCATCTAGATTAATATACAACTAATAAAATTGAATTGATTACGGTATTTCCAATTAAGGATCTGATTATCTCGATTTGTTAGTCTACTTGAAAGACCTAAACATTTGTTACGTTTTATTTCAAATACTTTTGAATTGCGTTTTTGTAAGGAAATGGTTACGAAAATAAATATCTCCTGCAATATTTATTATTTCTTGATATAAATATTGCACATTTATCTAAAATTTATCTGTTTAACAAGGTTGAAAATTTTAGAACATAAAAAATGTACATATGTATGTCTTTTCTGATATTTCTTAGATTATCATGAAAATGGATACCCGATTTGTAAATACAGGGTGACAACTTTATACTGTTGACAAAATTTCACTGCTTTTGATTGGTTTAATTCATGTCCACAAATTTTTATAATAATTTCATTTGCTTAAGAGATCTTAATGTTAGTAAAATAAATAGGTCGTTTTTATTTCCTTTTTGAAATAATATGCCAAAACAACGACGATAAGCTTTATTTGAATTTGGATTAAAGAAAATTCAAATTGCCATAAAGGTGAATATCCACTGATAAACGGCATCACATATTATAAAATGTTTCTTGGAGTTTGGCGATGACAGTGATAGGCCCCGAAAACCAACTAAAGGGACTGTCAATACAAATAAAATTTGCAACATTATCAAGAAATGAGCTAACCAAAATCAAAGAAACTCAGGGAGAATAATAGCTAAAGAAATATGGGTTAATAGAGAGAATCAGTCAGAGAAATTGCAAAAGAAGAACCATAATAAACTTCAAGTCATATAAACATTGAAAAGTACAGAAACTAACTAAGCAAAATAAGCGTAGATGGTAGCAAAGTTGTCAAGCTCTCCTTCGAAAGTCCGCAAAAGGCACATGGAAGGATTTCATTTTCAAGGACGAAAAACGTTTCATAAAAGAACAATCCTATAATCTAAAAAATGACCGTTACTGGTCATCTGATTGTCCTGGAGCTTCCACAAGAGTAGAACGTCGGCAAAACCACAGTCAGTTATGTTTTGGGGAAGCATTTGTTAATCTGGGTAAAATCCTTTGGTTTTCACAGATCAAGGCGTCAAAATGAACAAGACCATGTACTACTACTGCAAGGAGATTTTACAATCGGTTTTACTGCCCTGGCCCAAAAACATTTTAAAAATAGCATCTGGACACAACAAGATTCTGCCCTTTCTGATAGAGCAAAAGCAACGCAAGACTGGTATCAAGCAAATCTTCCAGATTTCCTACCTTTGGGAATGTGGCAGCCCTATTCACCTGACTTAAAACCAATGAACTATAGTGTTTGGTCTATTCTTTAATCAAGAGTATGCTTTAAGCCACATCATGTTTGGAATGCCTAAAGAATACTCTTCAGATGGAATGAGCTAAATGAACGTCAGATGAACTGCGGCCTATTGCAGAAAATTTTACTCGATGCTTAAGGCTCTGTATCGTTGTCCTACGGAGCCATTTTGAAAGTTCTTAAATATATTGAATCTAAATTACAAATGATTTAAATAAAGTTAGTTTTTTGAAAATAAATTCCATTTTTTTAGTTTAATAATACAATACTTTTTTTGTTAAAAAGATAAAGTTGTCACACTATAAAGATGATTAATGATTATATATCTGTTTACTTTAAGAGATATTAGTTTTACTTACTTATTTATCAAAATAGCCGTGATTTATTTCACAAAAAAAACAAAGGTAAAACTTTATATGTTAAAACAAAGCTTTGATAACTCCTAAAATTCTTTGGTATTTTAACTTAGGTTAATAAAATTTTTAGAGAGAAGATTGTTCATTTCACGAACCTTAAATGTTAGATTTGATGGATGTTACTATCCATAACTTACAGTTGTAGTATATTATTAACTTACAGTTATAGAACGTTAGACAATGTGATTAAATAGAGTTAAATGCAGATCCTTAAAATTTAGAATTATATCATATATATAAGTGTTAAATTAATTCACAAAAGTAAAGAATAAACTGGTCTGCCATAATAGCAGTCAATTTAAATCATTGATATGTTTCTAATATCATATATAAATATATATATATAAATATATATATATATATATATATATATATATATATATATATATATAATCTATATATATGTATATATATTTATAAATATATATATATATATATATATATATATAAATATATATATATATATATATATATATATATATATATATATATATATATATATATATATATATATATATATATATATATATATATATATATATATATATATATATATATATATATATATATATATATATATATATATATATATATATATATATATATATATATATATATATATATATATATATATATATATATATATATATATATATATATATATATATATATATATATATATATATATATATAGATTATAAATTTCGAATTTTGAAGCTTTTGCATTTTATATATCTGCTTCAAAACACTGATTTTATTCTTTTTGTTCCACTTAATTACAAATTTTTTGAAGAAAAGTATTTAATTTTTTTTATCCATTAAATATAAGATGGAAGACCCTAATGATTGGATTTCTTTTATATAAAGTGATTATTTAAAAAATTATTCAGATATCCATTAAAACTTTATATTCGCTAAGAGAAAAGCAAAAACAACATTTGCAACTTATTATATTCTTTTATAATTAAATATTTAAATTTTATTACTATAATTTTATAAAGAAATATATAGTAATTTCAATTTAACGAATATTACAAGAATGTAGTGAATAATGAAAAATGAAATGTAGTAAATATAATAAAATCTTTCAAACAAAACAATCTAACTTTTTATTATACATCAGAAATAAAATAACTAAGAAACAAAAAGCAGTAAAAAAGAGGAAAATATTTAAAAGTATAATGTTCTCAAAATATATTTATTATTATTGATTTGTAAAATTACAGAATTCAATACAAATATCAAAACAATAATGCAAATTAGATATTTTGGAATTCATATTTAATCTTACAGAAGAGAAGAATAGAAATTTTTAATGACACAAATTTAAAGCAACAATGCTTTGTAAGTTTTATTCTTAAAGCAAATTGCCATTGATTTTTTTATACAGCTTGTTGGCAGAGATTGAGGAAAACTGTTTGAATATGTTATACCTTTTCTAATGGGTCAAAAGATTATTTTAAGCAATAGGCAGAAAGTCAGGTTGGATTAACAATGTTTTTCCTATAAAAATTTAATCATAACAGCTGATTATTATTCTGTGGCATAATATTTCGTTTTTTGAGTATTTAACATATTACTACAGTCACTTTCATTAATGTAAATGCATCGATATCCTGTATGTTACATATTTCTGAAGTGTCGGTTGCAGATATAAGTTTTCATTTACTTAAAATTTTTACATCAAGTATGTTAGGATTACTTGGAATGGTGTGGAAGTTATTTTTATTTACCTAAAATTACTACATCCTATATATTTGGGTATATATAAAAGTTTGCAGTGATTATTATTTTTTTTATTTTCATATAAACTTGTATTTAACTTGCTCAGGTAGAAATAGAATTCTTTGATCAGATCTAAAGAGAAAATTTATCTTTTATTCTTATTCTTGATAATGATGTTTTCATGATTTGTATTATTTGTGCAGAAAAAAATAATTATTACCAGACTCAATATTTTCATTTGCGCTTTTATAAATAAATTTCTTTGCTCAATTTAATGAAATTATGCCATGAAAAATAAATTGAAAAAATTTAAGATAATATTAGAAATGTATTTCATAAGCAAAAAGTTTTATATTTGTGATAATTTATAGATCAACAAAATTTTCTTTTTGTATTTCTTACGTACTACATTGATAAATATGCTTGATTTTTCTGAAAAATTAAAATTTTCCATTTTATTTCAAACAAGATCCTTTGACAGTGCTTAAAATTTCTGTTAAGAAATTTCAGTGTATGCTTACTTCTTTTTGTATTTAAATTTCATTCCATTTTTATGACTTTTATTCATAAACTTTCATTACATCACTCATCGATTTCAAGGTGTTTTTATTGCGAATTACTTTTATATACTTAACTGCTTCCTTATGGTGCAAATTCGATTGCAAATTATATTAATATTTCCATTTTAACATCAACTTTAGAAGTTAAGCTTTGAGATATAAAAGCTTTTTCTTGATTTGATCCTTTTTCTTTCTTTATTTTCTTGCTGCATGTCTAAATAAACTTTTTTGAATCCACTCTTTATAAATTCAAGTTCATTCGACTGGATAATTCATGCATTTTGCATCGGACAGGATTTAAATTTAATATAGATTCAAAATGATTTGATATATTTTTTCGAAAAAATTTAAGAGATTAAATAAATATTTTTATTATTTAAACATAACTCAATTATATAAGATGACTTTCTTTTATAAGATTTTATATTCTGAGAAAACAAAGAAAATATTGTAGATAAAATTTGCATATTATTTAAGTTAATATGAAAAATAAAATTTATAAAACAAATGACTAAGTAAATTATACTTTTATTCAGAATAATTAAAATTTGTTGTGTAGTTTACGTATGCAACTCGAATCAAAATATAACAAAGGTATTTTTAGTTGTTCTTATTTTATAATAAAACTAGATGTATGTTATGAGATTTTTCCCATGCATTCAATTCTTAACATTAAAAGAATTTTAAAGAGTTTAGTAGAATTTGAAAAATTATACTTAATCTAAATTTGAACTAATGTAATCATAAGAGTATGATCAATATATTTTCTGAAATATGTGTAAGCAAATGAATGATTTTTCATTCACATTTGGTATTAAATTTAAAAATATTTTGTGTTTTCTTAAATATTGTATTGACTGTATTATTGATTTAATAAACTTTGTATTTATAATTATGAAAATAACTTAATATTCATTTCTTGGCAAGTATTCCCATCTATGCCTTCAGTCTTAATTTTGTCAAAAATTATTTTATTTTGCTTACATATAAATTAATAAAAAAAATAGAGTACAAAAAACTAATAATAAAAATTATTCACAAACATTTGTCTTACTAAAAATTATTTAATCAAGCTATTTAAATGTTTTAAAAACATTCTGTTTTTGCTTACATCTTCTAAACTTTAATATTCTACAGGTATAATCTAGTTATCATTATTTATATGTTAAGCTCTCATGTGATTACTAGTTCCCCAGACAAAATATATTTAGACAATTGAAAATTCTTTTAATTAGCTGAATGTATCCGGTACACTGCGTTCCGTTCAAATCAATTAACATCTGATTCAATTAATCTATAGTTAACACCTGACTTAACGCATGCTTAATTAGTAAAGTTTTCGCCAGGGCAAAACGTGTACCTAAGCTTTGCAGAAATCATCGAGTCATGAATATTAAACTAAGAAATAATGTAATGAATACGAAATCTGAACATATATAACAGATTTTTTGTGCTGGCCATAAACAAAAAATAACTTCTAACTGAAGTTTCGATTTGAGCTAAACAAATATGAAATCCTACATTAAATTTAACCCATAAAACGTACATAATACAAAACACACTTCAAGTCTTAAGCGAATTAGGAATTGATAAGACAAACAATAAATTGAAACAAAATTTGTATTTCTAATGTAAATTGTTTAATTGTCTAATGTAACTTCTGCTTCGAAAGAAAATGAAAACAGAATTTAAAGTAAATTTTTTTAATCGCTGTACTGAAATAAACAGAAATATGAAGAAATAAAAAAAGTGGCTTTTAACTGAAATTTCATCTAAAGTTGGGAAAATGTATTTCTATTATATAATATTTAAAATATCTATATTACACATTTTAAGTTCTAATCTAATTATGAATGAAAAAAGGTAATATTAAATTAATGCAATGAAAACCGAGCGAGAGTTTATTTTAAGTATTTGTTGTATACAGCATATCGAGACATAGAGAAAAACTAAGAAAAAGTAACTATTTAATAAAATCATATCATACTGAAATCTGAGTTTAAACATGAAAAAATAAAATACACTGCACTTTATACATAAGAATATACACACAAAATTATTTAGCTAACAGCATCCCAAAACGACGTTTTGCGTTACGAAATAAAGTTCTATGTCTATATGAATTTAAAAAAAATCAAATGTAATGTACATTGTTTAAAAACTCTTCTTAGTTACAGCGTTATTAAATATTAAAGATGATTTTTTTCATCTGCGTTTTACGGAGTTTCTGATCACTGACGTATCGATAAAAGCGAAAACACATTTGTCGTAGAGTAAAAAAAAAACAATATTTTTCATCAGATAAAATATGTAGCTATTGTTATTCTTAAGAGAATTAAATTGAGAGAATGAAGAGTTTCAGGAGCATTAAATGGCATAATTTGTTTAGATAAGAATTTTAAACAGGGAAAGATAACGATTTTAAACTGGGAAAATAACGATATTATTTTTATTGAAGCTAGAAAAGTTTCGCAGCACGCACACACTCATTCTTAAACTAATTGCATAGTGGCAAAAGCTACTTTACGGAGAGATAAAATCAGCGTTATTTATATTTTAAATGAACTAAAAATAGTGCATTCAAAATTACTTAAGAAACCATTTTTTTTTATTTTATGTTAGCAAGAGATCGATATATCCTGATATAAGTTTTATCTCCTCCGCGCAGAGTTTTCATTTTCATCTCGGACGAAAATTCAGTTGGCAAACAGAGTTTTGTATTCAAAGTGAAGTTCTGTGTCTCTTTTCTTTATGTTACGTGTATTTTGATTTATAGAACAGTAGTTACAGGAAAGTATTTAGTGAAAAGTTGTTCATTTCTTATAGATTTTAAAATTTATTGCTTACTTATTATCATTTGCAATATATCTGTATTACATTTATGTTAACGTATGCAAAATGGTTAAATAGCAATAAGAATACAGTTTTTTAATCAGTTATATAGTTGAATGATTTTAAAATAAATAGATAACAAAATACGCTTAGTACTCTGAATAAAAGCACTTTTATAGAAAACTTAAATATGTGAATATAAAGAAAGTGAAATATAAAGGGAAACACAAATACTTGCATTAGTGAAAGTAAAATTTCGTAGAAAATAAAATCAACTTCTTTGTAAATAAATCTATTTTGGTATACATCATAATAAAAAAATGATTGAAAAATGTTACATTAAAATATGAAAGAAAAATAAATGAAAGTCCAATGTTTTATAAATTGCAAATTCTGAAAAGTATATAACTAGTAAATGTTTATTAGGATAAATTCAGCTGAATATATAGAGCTACCATTAAGCCATATGCCAATTCATTTCAAAATGAAACTGCTTACGCTATTTTACCAGCAAATTAACGAAAATATTCCATCATTATTGAAACGAAATTCCTTTCAATTATGAAATTCAATAATTTCCATCAGTTTAGATTGATAATATATGTTTAAATATGTACAGTATTTGATTAATTGTCATCTCTTAAAGCAAGAATTGCTCTGAATGTTCTAATTTTGAATAGCTTATCTCATAGGGTATTATGTAACTATTTATCTTAATTTAATGTATGTTTGGTTTTATAATAAACTAACTAAACATTCTATATTTTTTATGCATATTTCAAACGTATTATGAATTTGGAAGTTGTTGTGTTTGTCTTTATTTGTTTTGAAATTATAGATGAAAGTTTGATAAACCTTTCTTACAGTAAAATAATTGCAAATAGTAGTATGACTGTGTTGCCACCTTTCATTTTTTCTTAAATTTCGGAGAAAAAAAAACTATTTTCATCGAAATTTAAAGCATTACAAAATAAAATGAGAAATTACATTGATTATGGCATTGAATGGAAAAATTCTAATCTAAACATTTGTAATGATAGTTAATGAGAGAGAGAGAGAGGGAGAGTTAATCTTGAATTAATATTGAAAACTATTCAACTGTTATGACGAACTGCATTATCGTAGGTTTGTTTTGATGTATTATTAATATTTAAAATTAGTAAGGAAAATGGCAGATTTTTATTAATATCTTTTGAAGTCCTATTAACAGTCTTTAAAAATAGATTCTAGCATTTTTAATTTATTTATGACAATAAATCAATAAATTCCAAGCTATTTAAATTATAAAAGAATAACTTATATATTTTAGTTTTAGACATAAGTAAAAATTTTAAAATTATTAGAATATTTATTTAATATTTAAATCATAGTAAATGTTTGACAAATGCAAAATAAATTAGTAGAATTTTGAACTTTTTGTGAGAAACTTTATTCTAGAGATAAATTATTTCACAAACTAATATTATTATTCAAACAAAAATCCATTTTCCGATTGTTAAGTGCGAGAATAAAAAACTTATTTTATCTCTCAATGCAGAAATTGAAATATTTGAAATTTACTTGTACTTTTAATGTAAGGGAATAAATTAATAAAATGTATTTGTGTGTGTGTAGTTTATATTAGTGTCTGAAAGAAAAGGAATTTAAATTATTCGGAATATTTCTACTATGCAATATAAAAATTTATTTTAAAATTAAATTCTACTCATTATTGTATTGTGCATACAGAAATAAATTTTATTTACCATAAGAGTCTTTCATTTTTTAAGAAAATTCTCATTTAAAATTATTATTATGAAAACAAAAGAAGTACGTTACATTATATTTTAACTTTTATAGCAAACAATTCATTTTCATGTGTGTATAATTTAGCTTATTTATTCATGTCTTTAAGTATATTTAATATTTTAAAACTTAAATGTTCTTCACATTACTCTCCATGACAGAAATCTTGATTAGAAATATATGAATTGTATAATTTAATTATGTTGAAATGTAATTTGTGTGTGTGGTAAAATAGTTAAGAATAAAAATAACACAAAAAAATTGATAATAACATGAAATTCTCAGATATATAGTATTATCCAGTTAAATATTGGTGATGTTAAGTGAAAAAATGTAATAACGGCTGAAGTGTAAGAGCTTTTAAATTTAGTATACGTCACACTTGATATGCAATCATTAGATTCGTTATCATTGTTTTATTATCATAACTGATCAATAACTGATTGTGCGTTTAAATCACTTCAAATGTTTGAGACTTTCGTGTTTATAGATGAAGGATTATTTTCTGATCTATAGCAATTTCTGCAACCTGTTATTTATACTTGGGTGAAGATATCTGTCATACTTAATAATTTACTTCAGTCTCTAGATTATATTAGTCCACACATGTCAAAATATTTAAAGTGGCTATAAAGCCACAAAGAAAATCAAATTTAGTATCTAAAAAGAAATGTTGTCCCCTCTCATATATCATTCCTCATTTTTCAAGTAATCATATAAGTTTATCACAACCTTTAATTCCATAAATTTTGTATAATTAATAGCTTGTTTTGGATTGAATTACAAAAAATAGTATTTTTTTGTCAGAACTGCTATATTGTCAAATAAATAAATCATTATTATCTTCATTTGCCTGATTTACTTCTGTTTTATGAATCAGAATAGATCAAATTAGTAGAAAAAAAGTTAACCAAGTAAAAATTGGCGTCGGCAATAAATGATTTCAGATAAGTACTTAGATAAATAAAATTATTAAATAATATTTAATGTGTGGTATTTTTTCACGTTAAACTTTATTAAATTAATTTCGCCTGATTTATAGTGTGTGTTCGAAAAAGCTTATACACATGAAAAAGAACTTTATTATTCGTAAAATTTTAAAAGGATTTCAAACAAACATTTTTGAAAGGAACTTTTGTGATTGTTGTAACATAAGATTAGTTTTGACTTTCTACGCAGTTTTGATTTAAAAATAATGTTTCATCAAGTAAAACAAATGTCGCATGCGGTTTCATAAAAAAATTGAATTTAAACACTTTCAGCAAAGATTATTCAACATGTTTAATTAAAAAGTGAGGAAGTTAAATATATAAACTTCATATCTTTAAAAGCAAAAATAATAAGTTATTTAAATTATAATAATTGAAATTCACACACACACACAACACAATATGAGGAAAACGGAACTTTTACGAGTTTCTTCTATATTCTGTGTTGCATTTAATTCTATGCAAAAATAAAATAAAGGATTTCTGAAGTTAGTTAAAATAATTTTTTCTCACAACTTGCGTAAACAAATGTCTTGGTTTGTCAGGTGTTTCATTTCTATTGTTCAAAGGAAAATAAAGAAATTGTATAGTCAAGAATATTACAAAAACTGTAATCTCAAAGACATATCGTATTTCTTATGTCTTGCATATGTTATTAGTTTGTTATTTTTAATAAAATTTTGATAGTTTTCATCTGTTGCACAGTTATTTTTTAAGTTACTATTATTTTGTGGCAGTCATAATAATCAAAACATGACCTCAAAAATTTTATTGTGTATATTAATGAATGCATCAGTAATTTATTTAATTTAAAAAAGTTTTTGTTAATATTATTTGTTTTTGATTATCATTATTGTTGAATTATAAGATTTCACCAGTAAAAAGAGACTTGATCAAATTACATAGATGTACTTTAAAAAGCTATGTCAGTAAACTTTGAAGTTTCTCAATGAAAACACAAAATGAAATTTAAAACTATTTAGTTACATATTAATTAAAAAATGAAGCAATGATGTTTCTCCAAATATATTTGTATAGATATATACTTCAAAAACAAAACTTTTATAGCCATGGATTTTAAAATTACGCACATATTTATGGAGTTAACAATAAAATGTATTTATAGTACACACACACACAGCAATAAAGTCACTCAATTTAAATATTCTTTTTACATTTTTATTTTTACTGTGCAATATGCATGGCATAACTTACTGATTTTGAATTTGTGATAATTTTGCACACAATATTATTAACTAATGGTATGAAGACAAACTTATTTAAGCAATTGAAGACTATCCAAAGTCCTAAATACTATTGAAAGTATTTTGCTGATATTATATAAAGAATGTAACGGATTGTATTTATTAAAAAATTATGTATATTTAAACGATTTCAAATCTTCATTGTAAAAAGAGAAAAATCCTTGGAGTTTTTTTTTTGGAAAGTTTATATTTCTTACTGCTGAAACTATAAATTTTATAAAATTTTCTTTCAATAGTAACTATTTAGAATTAAACTATTTATGTAAATGTTGTTTTATCTATACTGTTCAAATGTAAGAAATGCAAATTCTTTAAATGCGTTTTTTATGTGAGCACACTTGTCAAAAATCACCGTTCAGTAATTTCATAATATTTGAACATACATTTTAAGATTTTGTACACTAAATTAAAGTAAACATTTTAAGCAAAAATAAATATTTAGAGGAAATTTTATAATTTTTAAGAAAGTGATGTAAAAGTATAAATTTTCAACAAATGTTTTCCCATACATATTCTAAAGTATTAATATCCAAAAGCCGTAAATTGAATTTAGTTTTTTAAAGTTGTACCAAACAAAATCTTGCAATAAATATTTAAAACTTGCTAAGCAGTTAACATAGACAAAATATTAGCGTACCAATCTAGGGTTTTAAAGTATTGATTCCAATTTACATTTTAAATTTAACACAAAATTTATTCCACAAGGAATTTGACATCTTCTGTCCTACAGATAATCATCTAATAATAATTTTTACCCCTAATTTTTTTTAAATTTTGCAGCTGAGATTAGTCTATGCTGTAGAGCTGGTAAAGAGATATTGATTATAGCAGCAACACCACTTTGTCCCTTAAATTAAATTTCAGATTTGTATGCAGACTCATAATGAGTATATTGTTACATCGAGATACAGAGAAACATTATACATTAATATTTTTGATATAATAAAAAAAATCTAATTAATACATTTAATGAGATATTTTTAAATATATTTTATTGGTTATACCAATGAAATATAATACCGAATTTATATTGTATACATAAAATTGACAAATTGCAGACTACTCGATATAAGATATTTAACTTTTCATATATTAATATTTGCTGTTATAAATATTATTTAAAGTATTGTAGAAAATAACATTTGGTAACACAGTCAAAATTATATATTATTTTTAATTTTTTAATATTTTGCGTTTCGCTTTAATAATTAATAGCATATTAGAATTTAGAGAAGATTTTGAATAATGAAAATTTATAAAATTGTGTACCATTCAACTAAAGTTAAATGGTTTTTGAATACATTTATTTGATTATTTTTGTTAATAAGAGTATTCTCATTTGCTTAAAATATTTTCAGTCAATGAAATTGCTTAATTTTTAAGTTATATTTAAATTTGAAAGCAACTATTATTTTCATAAAAATGTTTACAAATTTAAGACCACAAAATATTAATGTATAAGTTTATTTGTAAATAATAAAAATAAAAAATTAATTTGTTTAAGAAAAAAATCATATAAATTGGGCTCAAAAACTTAGTAATTTTTGTATAGTTTACTAAAAACACATTTTCGTCAATTTCTACTTGGATCAACTAATGAACTAACAACTGAATTACTGTAAGAATAGATAACATTAGTATTGGGATTATCTAAAAAGTTTTCACAATTATTGGCTTTTTAATTATTATTTTAAGGTATTTTAAATATATACGTTTGATCAAACTTGATTTCTTAATTAAATGAAGAAAATATTAAGAGTTCAAATTTACAACAAAAATCTTATCAATATGAAATTTAAGAATTTCATATCGATAAAATTTACTTGATTACCTTTTGAAAAGATAAGAGTAGTTATTTTTTTTTGTATGGGGTGCGTTGTGCTCTACTTTTTCATACTGAACTATATTTGGTGTGGAGTCCAACTGCTTCAGTACATTCATGCCCGAATCGGGATTCGAACCCAGCACCTTCCTATCCGCACATGCAGGCACTCTGACCACTAGACAGGTCGGCAAGAGTAGTTATTTAGGTAACTATTTACAATTGTCGGAAGAACCCTAGTAAATTTTTGAGATAAATTCAAATGAAAAAACTGTTTAAGCTTTCATTTAAAACATTATTCATAATATTGAGTTTTAAAATATGTAAAATAATAAGAGTAAAACCGATAACCAATTCTCTTAGGGAATTGTATATTTTCGCTTTGTTTATAAGTAACTGTAAATTTTATTAACTGTAAAGTTACAAATGAAATATCAGTATATAAATAGTGAAACTTAAAATGATTTTTAATTTATATATCAATGTACATTAAATATATGTAATAACTGAATACGTCTTTTTTCAGCCCAATGTCTTACCCATACATAAAAATACTTATTAGGGGTTCTTAGTAAAATTTATACCATACTATAGATCTAAATTTAATAAAAGAAACACTTAAAAACAAAACGGATTTTTTAAATTCTTTTTTGATGACTTTTACATACTAGTACAAATATAAAATACTCAGCTGAATTAATACAGCATATACAATAAATTTTTGCATACAGTTAAAATACATATAAAGAAAAACAGAAATTTACTGTTGACATCTTTATATCTTAATACTTATTAATACAATAAATCTGCGGCAAGGATTCTTAACGCCCATATTTTTTCACGTTAGAGAAAGTCAGAAAAATATGACAAAAATGCTCCATTGAAGAGTTAAAGAGCTTAAAAGATTTCCAAAGAGATATTTCATCTATTGAATCATCTGTTGTTTTAAAAATAGCTTTCTCATATTGGATTAAGACATTAAGCTCGCACTTACCTCTTTTGGCACTTGGAGCCACATCAAAGCTTTACCAGGGGTCAGGAATTTCATCACTTATATAACTGTCCCATAAGTACATTTGTCATAGTGATGTTATATGCATACCCCATAAGTACATTTATCAAACACAATATTTTCTTAAAAGTGATTTTGGATATGAGAAACGCGATTACAAATAAAAGTATATATTTGTCATATTCTTCATGAAAATGGAGATTAAAAACTAGCTTCAAACTAATCTGGCATGTTAGTCTTCAGTTTGCTTATTTTTAGGGAAAATTTTAGTCTTTCTTAAAATTTTCTATTATTTTACAAATAAATTAGTCACGTTCATCAGAAGGAGAGTGATCACATTTTCTGAATTATTTACGATTTTTATTAAAAATATTCGAAATCAATCATAATAATCAAACATTTGATGAATTTTATTGTGAGAGTTCTTAAATCTGCGATAATAATAATACTTTTAATAGATATTTTGGAAAAATATTGTAAATTAACTTTTATATATAAGACGTATATTTCAGAGAAAATAACTACTTTTCCGTTTCTAAAATATTTGCATAAAATCAAGTTACAGTGGAAAAAATTAGACAAGGGTCGTAAATACTATAAAGTATTTTTAATGCAATTTTGTCTTTTATAAAGAATATTTTGTTTGTTACATTATTAAGTTTAAATTTATCCTTCTAGGATCACTTTTTATTTAAGATCTTTAATTTGAACACCTTGGCTCGTTCATACCACTTACATGAAATTTTACCCTTTCAAAATTGAAAAATACTAAAATTAGCATCTTTATGTAAGAATCATATGTAGATAACATATATTTTAAAAGTTCTTCTTTATTCTGTGTGTTTTCTAAAAGTAATGAGAACGGTTTCATAAAAATTAATTTAATGATTTAATCTGTACAAACGATCAAGACTCTCTTTAAAAGAAAGAACCTTCTGAATCAAACATTTGCGCAGTCAAGATTTTCACGCCCGGAAACCAATCTGGAAGTTTTCTGCCGGAATCTTCGAAAGAACTTTATAATATAGACTTAAATGTAGTCTATATTATAAAACTTTATGATATAGACTTAGACTAATTCTACAGACCCTATATACTATTCTTTGAATTATTTCTTTCAACGGAGAAATTAGTAAGTCACTGGGAGCCAGGTTAAGACTATAAGGAAGCTGATGAAAGCTTTGGTCTCTCTCTAGACCAAGTAGTCGAAGACAATGAAGGTAACACGGACCCTGTTAAAGTGTGGTTGGGTAGGATGTCGTATTGGAGTTTCATCGTATTTTTGATGTCACTCCTAATGTAACTTCGTTTCCATACCTTGAACAATTGCACTTAAAATAACGAGTTGACAGTTTGTCCTGGTAGTACAAATTCGAAATTCCTGGGATGTCAAAGAAGGTATTCATGTCATGTTTTTGATACGAGACTTATGCATAAGAGCATTTTGTTTTTGCTTATTTTGTTTGTGTCCTTCAGAGTTCAATTTTTGGACACGAGGACAAATTAGACCGCTATCTATGGTTTGAAGTGGATTCCAAACCAATAAAAATATCCAAATTCAAGATGAGCTTCGAACACACGAATTGTTGAACCAAAAGTAAGATAGTAAACCATTCGACCATTTCGACATGATCTTTTTTGAGTAGGGAGAGGATTGATGTGCCACTCGAATATTTGCCTTTTTGATTCTGGATTATGCTCTAACATCCCTGATTTGTCTGTGGTTGTGATAGAGTCAAAAAAGTTTGCACCCTTTTCACTCAGTATCAAAGTAAAACAAGTTTTTCTTATTCTTTGATGTTTAACACCTTTGAAAAGAGTTTCATATAGATCTTCCAACTTTTCAAATATTCTGTCACAATCCACGTACCGCAAATGTTAAAATTGACTGATTTGTTAAATATTTAAATGTTGGTCTGATTTCAAAATATCGAGCATATATATCACATGGTCTTCAAACCTATTAGGCATACGGGACTGTCAGCGAATTTTAACGACATTCCTTGAAAGATTTACAATTCCGTTACAACATGGAAAAATTGATGCCGTATCGTTCCTCAAGTGTTTCCTCCTTTGCATCGTGTAAGAAAGTGCAATAACAGATTTCGTTCCAATATGAGCCCAGATTCTCTGGTATCCAGGTCCGTCCAAACTGAGCACTATCACCTATTCGAAATCAAACATGCCACTACTTTTATACACCAAGGAGAGTAAAATGCGATGAGCCATAATCTCAGGAAGAAAGATGCTCATTACTTACGTAATGCCTAATGCATATATATGTAAAATTTTTTCTTGCTTGAGAAATAATATGACTTTTTTCAAAACTTTGATTATCGCGTGGTAATCTGGTATAAAACAGAATTTCCTTTTCTTGGAAATAGTGAACAATACGTTCGATCCTACCTCAAATAAAAGTTTTTGTAGATACACACACATATGTATATATTAAACCTGTTTCTTAACATCCTTAGCACCATGTAGTCCAATATCATTGATAGGACAACCTAAGCCGTTACTAGTCAGCATTACGTCATCGTTAAGGAGATTTCTGAGATTTTACTGAGTTAAATTAATATTTAATCATAAAATATTTAAATTTTATATAATCATAAAGAAATTTTTATTCTTTTTTTAAGGAAATGTTAAAGGTTATATTTGAATAACTTAATACACATGTATGTATATGTGTTTACATTAATATATTTACACACACACACACACACACACACATATATATATATATATATATTATTTGTTGTAAAAAACTAATCTTTGAAAAAATATTCATTTTGGAAGAAAATAGTTTGAAAGTTAATAGTTTATACAACAATTAACTTTCAAAATTTTATTATTAACAGAATATTTGCATGTAAAATATATGAAAGTTAATCTTGTCTACTTCAAGAATAATTCTATTTTCTTTCAGGTCTTTTCAAAACTCATTCTTAGTTTCATTACAATTGTCTGCAACAGCTTTTCGATTAATTTCTCATTGTTTCTTCATTGATTCTCTTCGAAGTCCAGAGCTGTAAGCACTTTGAGTGACCAATGACAATTATTTGGTCGAATGACCCACGATTTTATCAGTGTAAGTATGTGTGGTTAATATTACTTGTTTTCTGAACCAAAAGGTACTTCTATTTCTGAAAATTTATTTAGATATTTTACTTAGAAATACTATTATTGAAATAACTGTACAATTCTTAAATTTTATAGCTGTGAACTATAATATGGACTCTTAGTAACTTTTTTTTAATAATTTGCCATTTGAATTCATGATTACAATCACTAACTTTTGATATTAAAAATTAATATATATTAAGATGCATAGTTTAAAGCTTTAGAAATTGTTTTTGCCGTATATAAACTGATTAGCGGCACAATTTGGGAACCACATTACGGATATACAGGAATTTCACTTATGGAAGCGATTTTTTAAATACTTCAATTACTTCAATTTAATTGCAAGAGACTTGTATTTGCTTTGTGCTATTTTTTATTGTGCATCCTAATTACAGATACTATTTTTTTGAGTTTTTTGAAAAAAATAAATAAAAGAATTTTTATGTATCGTATTAAATACAAAACATTCATCCAAAATTTAAATTTGTATTAAATTCAAAGATTGATTTTCATTTCATAATTCTCTCTATAAAAACTAAATATCTTATTTATTCTAAATAAAATTAAGTTTTAATAAAAGATAAAATTTAATTTATTTAAAACATTAAAAAATATAATATTTTATTTACTTTTCTCAATTACTCTCAAAACATTTAATGGTACACTGAAATCATATTTTAAGAATATCTTGATGTTTGGATAAAGTTATTGAATTAAATTTTATCGTGAAACACGTGCAGTTCAGATATAAAACACATGCATTTAAAACTTAAGCCTCTAAGACAGTAATATTCCAGAATCCAGATAACACAACTTAGGAAAACAGAAAATTAACATTCCAATCACAAATAGAGATATCGAATGCAATTTATCAAAGGGATAACTTCAAAATATTCAGATGGTTCTAGATTAAACTAAATTATATTAAAACATTCTTCATTATCAGAATTCTCAAGAATAACTTTTCCTGAATTCAGAATTACTAAAATGTTTTCAGGGAACAAAGTGGACGAAGAAATCTCGTTCTTTCTTTGAGTTATCTGTAAGTTCTTTCTGGCGTTATCGATTAAAGGAGAGGTTTTTCTTCTCTAGTCAAGCAGACCAACGGCAACCCGGGAGAAAGAGAGCTTCGCTCCTAGACATTCTTAGAAAATATAAAGTTATTACCCTCAATTGCACACCTGTTATTTTAAGAAAAAAAGAAACTATCTTTGCTATATTTTTCTAGTATAGCCCCATCCAACTAAGAAAGCAATCGTTATAAACACGAAACAAATTGTTCAAATTGAATCTAAAGGAATAAGTATACTTTAAGCTCATTTTTTAGTAATTATTTCGCATTTTCAATTGTATGAGTTAATACATGTATAAATACTATATTAATACGCATATATAACCAGTAAAAAGCTAGTTTTAAAGTTTTAATCATAAAATTTTCAACTATCTTTTAAGCTGCTCAATTAAAACTAATGGATAAACTCAGAATGAAATTAGAGAAATATAATAACTTCTTAATATAATTAGCCCTTTATTATCCTGATTCATTAATTTTGCTATCACTGTTTTTCTATTTTAAAATTAATAAGATCTCATTTAACATTAAATAGAAAAATTCTCCTCAGTTTTAAGCCCTTCGTAAATCGTGTAACATGCAGAATTGAGAAGATTAATAATAAAAAGCCCTCTGCCCAATGTCATTAGTTAAATTAACACACTTGATTTATTCAGTCATTAAGCAGACACACATATATATATATATATATATATATATATATATATATATATATATATATATATATATATATATATATATATATATATATATATATATATATATATATATATATATATATATATATATATATATATATATATATATATATATATATATATATATATATATATATTTGCTTACAGAGTAGTACACCAATAAAAGTTTTCTTATTTAAATAAACAAACACTAGCGTTTTTTCCTCTACGAAATTGTGTCTCAAACTAACGTTCTTCTTAAAATTTTCTTAATTTCAAAAGCAATTGATATTTTATGCGCATTTATATTTTGACACTACTTAAAGGACAAGCTGATATGCAAGTAAGGCATTTCCATAGATTCTGGGTCGTATTTATGTGTCTCAAGGGGAGAAACTGGTAAATATATTCCGAGCACACACCCCAGTAAATTCACAAAAAGAAATCAGAATCAGGACAATGATTTATCCTTGCTTAACAGTAAATTAACAGTCAAAACTGGAATCTTTAAGCCTGTAAACAGTGGCCCTTTATATATTAAATGTCATCGCCACTGTCTTCTTGGAACAAAGATTAGTGGACAAGCAAACATTCTAAGACTGTTATGTTTTATAGCATTCACTGAGTATTTTGCCTACAGGGAAAACTTTTTACATACGGTGCACCTTATTCATGTGTCTTGAAGGAGTAAGCCGAAAAACTCATAAGAACTTACTGTGACTTATGTGCATGTAAAAAATAATCATAATAATTACATCACAATTTCCAGCAATGGCTAGGAACGAGCAAAGAATGCAGTTTTACCTCTAGGAGACGTTGAATTCAGTTACCGTCTTCTTTGATGCATGTAATGGACAGCCTAATGGCCAATAACTATTGAAAGGTTTTTATTATTGACATGTTTGAAAAATTTTTATAGATAGTGTGTCGTATTCCTATACTGCAAGCGAGGAGACAAAAAAAGCTCCCAAGAACTTATCCTAAAAGACATACATGTAGAAACTGAATCGCTACATCTATTTCCGTGATACATCATTGGATGAGATCGAACATGAAACATACCATTTCGAAACTACGATTAATGTTCAGTTTGAAAGCTGAAATCCCTCAAAAGTTTTCTCTTTTAAACAAGGGCTAATGGATTGAGCAGGAACCTTTTACTTCCACGGTTGTAATACTATCATTGGGCCAGGACAGGTCTTTTTATAGTTTTCGTTACAGGAATGCCTTAAAAAGGTAACATTTCTATGCGAGCAGCATTTTCTATCAATCGTGTTAATTTCATGTATGCAGTGTACCCCTTTCATAAAGTAATAATCTTAATGAATATGTCAATGTTATGAAATTATGTTGTCTAAATTTTTATAGCTAATTCTACGCGTTAAAATTTCAATATTGAAGGATACCTTAAAGATATTGTCTTTTCAAATAAATACTATTTTTTCATTCCATTTCCTTCTCACATATTCAGAATATGTATTCAATTTATTCATAATAAAACTTTCCTAGGAGAATTTGATTTTTAACAACTAAACTCAAAAAAAATGTTTAAAACAAAAATTGAGTAAAGTGCAGAAAAGTTTTTGTTAAACATTGTTTATTTTTTCCCTTGTAATGCATATACTTATTCATCATAGTTTTTAAAACTCGTTTTTTAAGTATGTAAAAATGAAGAGAATTTGAACTAAACGAATTAGTGTCAAATGGACTCAATATACGGCATGCATTTATATTCAATTTACAAAATATATCAAAGCGTGACAATTTTAATACATTTAGTAAGTTTTCTGAAAAAATATCTCTCTCCAGCAATCTCATATTGCTATTGAGAAAATTGATAAGAAAAGCTTGGAGCTGAACAAAAATAGGTTATTTATCAATATTTCGATTTTAAGAATCTCTTGAAAAGATATAATTGAGTCAAAAATGAAAAAAGTAATCTTATTTCAACTGACTTAAGTTACGAAGCCTGGGGGAATATGAAAGCATTCCACAAAGCTAAGTAACGTCTTGTCAGTTTCTTTACTGTATTTTCCCATCAAGAATCACGAAGAGACATATACTTTAATTTAATAAACTTTGATTTTCACAATATGACATGTAATTTAGACAAACATTTATCGCATTTAAAAAAGTATTAAATACTATATTAAATAAATAAAATATATTCATGACTCACAGCAGTAAATAGTAAAAAAATTCTAGCCATGAATCGTTGATAAATGAAACTAATACAACTTATTAGTAGAAAGATCTTTCGAATACATTTTGCTTTAAAAAAAACTGTCAAAGTGGATGTAAAACTTGCTTAATATTATTTTAACTGTTAATAATTCATCTGATAAAATAAGTAAGAAATAGCGTAAAACACTAAAATGACAGACCTTTCTTCAAAGCAAAAAATCTTTTCCAAAATCAAAATATTTTAGAAAAACCGGTTTCTTGAAGCACATTAGTCTTTATCTAATTAGATATTAAAAGGAATATTTTTAAAATCCTTGAAAAAATATTATACTCTAATTTTTTAGGTCAACCCAAAAGGTCAGCATTTTCTTATAGTAAAGAAACTTGTAGCAATATAACCAACAGTGCATACTAATCATTTTTATGAAGGCTACAAAATCACTGACAGAGATCTATCTCATTTATCATAGATCCATTAGTTCCAGTCAACATCTGAGGAATTACGCTCAAGTCATATTTATTTCCATCTAAAAGGGAAAGGCGTGTTGCACTAAAGGATAATGTGAGCTGAATTCTCTGGCGAATCATTGGTGTCGCTTAGTGGTACCACTTAAGTGACTCGAGATTTATGAGATTTTGATGGAGATCTTGGAGTTCGCTGTTGAACGAAGCCTGCTGGCAACGATTTCATTTAGTAAAAGCATTTTCTTTTTTACAGTAAATTTTATTCAAGAATACACTTCTGTCAGAATAAAATCTGTTCTCTAATAGTTTTTCGTGTATATTTACGAAATATAGATTTATATGTTGAGTCACTTATTTACATGTGAATAAATTTCATTTCGAGTAAATTTCTATTCTTTTTCTTTTTAAAACATTATTAAAGATTAAATTACACTCTTACTAACTCCCAAAAATTTAATTGGAATGAAGGCAGTCTAACCGGAATTGAATCGTCTCTCAATTAAGCTAAAACAGATTTAATCAAAATTGTAAACGAGTAAATCTAATTTGTCATATACCGAGAAATGAAAAACACTAGTATATTTAAGGTCTATGTGTGTGTGTTTAAAACTAAACATATTACATTTTTAATTTTTTTCACAATTTAAACGTAAATAAGTGTATTAAAGGCATATTTTTCAAAAGAAACATGGCGTATTTTCTTGCTTAAATAAGTAATTTTTCGTGTTTGAAACCCCTTGTCTAGTAGTGTGGCCTTTCCACCAAAGTGGCCCTTACTTTCATATAAGAAATATTCTATTCAATTTTCAAAATGAATAAGAAATTTTTAGAAATTATAAAAAAATATTATTAATTATATTAGGATTCCAATGTACTGAAATATTATTTCCAGGTAAAAGGGATTTTTCAAAAAGATGGTGCACGTTTTGATTTAGCAGATTTTGATTATACATACACTCGCACTTGTTCTCTGATTTAGATCCGCCTCATCGAGAGTTTGCAGCATCAGATATTGAATGCTTAACAACTTGTACAACTTTTTAATAGTAATTTCATTTGTAATTACAAAGGAGAATTTTAAACATATTTCTCTTTTACCCAATTTTATAAGGTAAACAAAAAAGTTCTCGTTTTTAATGATCCAAAACACATAACCTACAGAAAATATAGTCTGCTGTTAGTCCTCCATTTCACCGGAAAAGTTAAATTGTCTGTTAAGTTTACCACACTGTTGATTAGTGTTGTTCTCTTCAAAGGCCTGAAGGGCTTTGTTATACAAGGTTTGTGATCGTCCGCTGCGAGATGAGCTTCATCGCAAAGGGCCAAATCACCCAACCTGAATATTTAAAACGAATGCCTTGCTGTACGTTCATTCATGCACTATCCCCAAACTCTACATATTCGGCAACTTGATGCACTGCTGATGAGCCCACTTTAAAGCCTTAAATCATACAACACCGAACGAGCTCCTTCTATATTCAAATCTAATAATAGTCAGTCAGTCCATTTCTCTTCGCTACTGCATGATACATGAATGTGTGCATTGGACTTGCTTTTTATAACGACTGCTATTCCTACTCTCTAGTGACCGGTGCTTCAGCCACATCGTACACTAATTTGCATACTTATTCTCACTTCATTCAATGGCAATGTGAAAAGCGCAAGAACTTTCTTGTTTTCCTTATACATATGATTCTAATAATGTTTTGCATATGGTCTTTTTTCAGTGACCAAATGTAAGTGTTTTTCTGAATATAAGAATATTTCCTACTGTTTTATTTATTATATGTCTTTAAGTTATGTTTTGATTTTTTTAAAAATATATTTTACTTAGGTGGCATGCTATGTAATCCTAAAGAATGGTTCAAAATATAACGACATTGTTGTCCAATACAATTTCACTTGTTATTTAACTTATCAAACGTTTTCCTGTTTGGATGAGGCGTTTCTCACAGATTTAAATATTTAAAATCATTTTCTTCAAGCTCGTCTTTACTCTGAAACTGGCATTTCTTTAGGAAATTTTGATTTATAATAGTGTCATAAGGACATGTTAACGTATTAACAATTAAATCTCGAAATTTTAATATGAAAATTCGATTTTCAATTTCAAATTGAACTATGTATTAATTGCATTTTCCTTTCACTTAATTTCAAAATTAAATAAACATAATGTTAAATAATTTCAAAGTATAAATTTTATTGCGAAAATAATTTCATTCTATAAGTTCTGTGAAAGTGAAGAAGAAAGAGCAGTTAAGAGCAACTTTAAAAAAAGGGTACACATTTTTTTATGATAGTTTTCAAATAAAATTTTTTCGTAAAAAATATAAACATAAATTGCACAAAAATCACACTCTTAAACAAAGACAGTTAATGCTAATATTTTATACGTGTTTATATGAAATAATTTTAGAAACACAATTCACTTCCTTCTAATTAATCTTATTCAGTTTTTAATCGTGCAGTTTATTAATTTTATTTTGTGACACAATATTTACCTAGAAAATAACTCATTCAAATTTTAATGATATAATTGATTCTTCACTGAAATTCTTCATATTACTTCAAAACAAGTATCCAATGTTTATACATGTGACTTGGTGCAGGATAAGTGTGGTGATGTGTAACACAGCTTTTCAGCATCCTCTCTCACGGCGTCTTTATACTCAAATGCGATCATTGCGTTGTTTCAGGCAGAGCCCTGATTCCTCGATAAAGACGATTTAACTCCATTCTGCCTTTCACATTCTTTTTTAATCCCATCATTGTCGGCGGAAAGGTCTGTGGTTCTACGACAAAGGTAGACGAAGCAATGAACGTCTTACGAACAGACCACTCTATTGTAAACGGCGTCGAGTGGTACGCGCAGACACTGGATGATGTGTTACAGATTGAATGTGCTGTGTTATGGTTCATGATGTGACTGAGCGATCCGTCACTAGCATGCCCATATTTTGCCTATTACCACGTGAAGTTGTGCAATAAGATGGATGCAATCGAACACATCGGTCCATCGTACCGTCTTGCATCCAACGATCACATATCCACATTACAATTGTTTGGTTTCGTCCAACATGACTAACAATTTCCCTGAAAAATGATCCACAATCTCGGTAGGCTACAATCTTTCCTCGGTTGAACTCGGATACTCGATTAAAAAATTATTGCTCTTTCCTATGAGGCATAATTGACCGGTTTTTTGTAAAAACCACAAGAAAAACAAGTTTGCCGAACTTGAAATTGACGAAATATTCAAGCCTTAAATAGTACATTGAAGTGGCGCTATACGCGTGCGTAATGTGCGTTTGCATTTAAATTCTAAATATTTGCACATCTCACCTCCGTTATTGCATATTGTAAATTTCATGTATTTTTATGCTTCCTTCAGACTGTTGCATTTACAGTGGCCAGCAGTGCATTATGATTTAAAATTGTTTTTATTAGTTTACAATTTACCTATATTTAAAGACAATAAAAATTTGTCTTAAATACATTGAAAATTGTTTTCATAATTTTTAATTAATCAATTTTTCAAAATAAAATAAAATTTCTGTATTAAAAAATAAGTTAAAAATAAGTTCAAGGAATCTGTTTATTGAATTGGGTGTATATTTCTTGATGAGAGAATAATTCTATTGCCAATTTATTTGCTAGGTATAATATCAACGTGCTAATGTAATAATAAAATAAAAATAATGGTAACAAACTAAAACATTAGTAATAATAATAATAACAATAAAGCAAACAAATTACTAATCTCACAATTGATGTAAGTTTAGATTTTAACGAAATTTGAATTATTTTTTTGAACTAATATTACAAAAGGATTTTGAAATTGCAATATATCAGTGATGTATGTAAATGGCATAGAAACATTTTTATGTACGCATGAAAACTATTAACTGAAAAATCGTAGCATTGTTAATATTATTGTCATCTTTCATTTAATAAAAAGTTCTTTAGCTTCACATTTGGCAAAAATATATATTGGTTTTCACATAATTCCAGAAATTTATATCAAGGAATTTTTAAGAATCTTGTGCAGTTCTTTATTAAAGAAAAAAAAATGTTCCATAGTAACGAAGATTCTAAAGAATGTCATATTTTCTGAGTAAAGTAAGTTGCATGTTTATAAAAAGACAATAAAGTGTCTTCGTATTGTGCACAAAAATAGCTTTTGAGACAGCCTAATATCCCTACTAAGTTGAATGTCCTAAAACCATTTCACTTTTAGAGAATATCATTACTTTGTTGGGTCACTGATTTTCTTAGAATACTTAGATTTTCTGAGAAGCACATGTACACAATTGTTTTTTCCCATTTTCTCACAATTTTATAAATTAAATGTTATAATAAAACAATGTTTAATTTTGAAACATAAAATATGAAAACTTTATAAAGTAAACTTTATAGTAGCTCTTCTTTTTCTAAAATGAAACAAAATATTATTATATTTTAAAAATCTATATTTTATCAATATTTTTAAAGTTCTCAAAAAGAAAATATGCTACTAGAAAGATTAAATCACTAAAATTTTTTATGATAAATTTTACAAACATCAAAGCAATTTGGTCTCAAATTTTCAAGTAAATTCTGTCTTTCTCTGTAAGGAATTAAGCAAAAGACATTATATTAAACATTCCAAGATATGATTAGGTTATAATAGAGAGTAATTATTTGATAAATCTATTAAGAAAATATTTTTACGAATAATATTCTTATGATTAAAATTTAAAATTCAAAAATGTAAAGGATCTTTGCTTAAATTGACAGAATTTTTAATGGAAACAAATTGCATTGTTTCGAGAATTTGAAATATTTGAAGACATTTCAGAATTCTCTGTATTCATGACTTTATTGTCTATCAAATAATTATTATTTTGTTTTTTAATCTATTAGTAGTTAAATGTCAATTCAGAGATTTACATTTAAAATTTTTACTACTTTTTAATGCTTACATTTTCGAGCATGCATTGGGATATTTATTTAAACAAGTTACAGAAAAATTTACATATGTTGGCGAGAAATGCTTTTCCTTAAAATATTTTCCATGTTTATCTTTTTTATAAATAAAATTTTGGAGTCTCAGTGTACTGCTTGGGGATTCAATAAACACGTAATTAATAAACGATGCTGGAAAAAATTCAGCTTTTTTATATTCAACGATAAGAGAGAGAGAGAAGTAAATGAGATTTTACCATTTAATTTATTCTGTTAAAACACATCTAGTTATTATATATGTGATATAGTATTATATTACGTTTTGTAAAATATCAAGCTAGTTTTTTTTCCATTCATGTATATATACATTCAATCCAATAATTTTTATATTTTAGAAAATTTATAATTAGAAAATTTTTTAACAAGTTTTTATTACTTTAGTTTGAAACATATTATTCTCACATTAATACAAGAAAAATTATGGAGCAAATACGCACAAATATTTTAAGTTTGGATTAGAATAAAAAAATAAAAAACACTTTGTTATTGAATTAACTAAGTTTATTATAAAATGTTTTTAAAATATGTGTTGAATTTTTCCCATTGGAGTTACAGAGCGAATTCTGAGTCTACAATAAAATGATTAGATTCGGCTTAAATTTAGCAATGCTATTTTTTCATGCTAATTTTTTATCTTTTATAAATCAATTAATTAATTTCTTTTTTCATTTTAAAATACTTTTCAATTTGGATAAAAATTCTTTTTTCCTATTAATTTAATTTTTTTCAAAAAAAAAAGTATGAAAAAGAAAATAATTTTTTAGATTTTTGTGCTGTCGAATAATAAGAAATTAGCAAATTCATTTTAAAAACTTATCGAAAAAGCTAAATTATAACAGCATATTTTCACTTATGAAATTGTTTAAATATAAAATATGTTAAAATGTCAAAAAATATTTAAAAATTAGGAATATTTTATAAATATGATACAATATCATGTTCTACTTATAAAGAATTATTATTTTTTTTATATATGCACACAAAAATTAATTTCAAACAAAAAATAATTCAGTTTCAACACCTTTTGGTATAAACTTTTCCGTTTCATCGGGTATTGGGTAACATTCATGGCTACTTGAAGTTTACTCAATGAAATGATATGTTTTGTCAGAACTTTAGAATTTATCTTGATAAAATTTTTTTTCTTTTGAATGCTTGTGATAGTGATGAATAAATAATTTCTACGAAAAACCTTAAGTTATAAATAAATATACTTATACGATTGCGTATAGAAATTTTATAAAATAGAAAATTGTTTGGTTACGTAAAATGTTCACCGGAAACCTAATACTTAACAATTTTGATAATGTTTTTATTACATAAAATGCTTATAGGAAACTCAATTTTTTTCATGATAAATACTAGATAGGAGGGCATAAGCAAAATAGAGTTGTTAGCAAACCTAAAAATAGTCGAAAATTTTCTTTTCAGAAATGCAAAATATTTTACTGAAACACAATCCAATGAAATAAACTTTTTTACAATAGAAAATTTAAACATTATTCTCTGAATAAATTATGTTGCATTTCTTATATATATATATATATATATATATATATATATATATATATATATATATATATATATATATATATATATATATATATATATATATATATATATATATATATATATATATATATATATATATATATATATATATATATATATATGTAAATATGTATATATATATGTAAATATGTATATATATATGTATAATATATATATATATATATATATATATATAAATAAGATAAAATATGAAAAATATGAAATTGGAAAACAGTGAAATATAAATAAAATAAAACATGAAAAATATGGAAAAGCATTGAAATACATGAAACAGATGAAAAGAAGAATACATAGGGGCCACGTCTTCATCAGGAGGGAGATGGCCAGCTATGCTAAAGAAAGAACACTCTTCTGACAAGCTCGAAGGACAAATGTCTAAAGATCTTCGAGCAATTCCCCAAAGAGTGTTCGTATTCAAAGAACCTAGGTTAAAACATTTGAATAAATATAAATGCAGAAAATTAGAAATACCTATAAATTAAACACAAATACAATTAGAGATACTCATATAAATGAAACATACATACAGTAAAAATTTTAAATACATAAAGCCAAAGTCAGCAAATCAGATGGGATTTATACATGAAAATAGTATGAAAGTTGCCAAAAGTAATTTTAAAATTATAGTAAAGAAGTGTTGCCAGTTGTAATTAGATTAAATTTAAATTTAAAATATAAATGTAGGTGTTTTAAGGATTCTTGTAATAACTTCAATGCTTGGGTGGCCCTTATGTAGTTATAAAAACTACGCATTACTTCAATCTTACAAGCGATTTCCTACTTCCTACATATTTTAAAATAAAATTAATTGGAATATTATTATTTTTTAAGTGATTTATCAGTCGTTTAATTTGATTTTTAGTAGATTCATGGTTGTTGCAAATATTATAAATGCGATTAAGTTCATTAATTATAACGTTTCTGTATATTTTTAAAGAAATATTTGAGTTCCAGGAAATTAACTTATTAACATGAAAATTAAATTGATTTGTTTTGTCGAAGACATCAATATATGTAGTAGAATTATCAGTAGTGATAAATAAATCCAAAAATTCTGTTTTAGTATCAAATAAATTAGTTTTAATTAGAGAAAGCTCTTCAGGATAAATAGTTTTAGAAATATCTTGAAATTTTAAATTGTTAAAAATAATGAAATCATCTATGTATCTGAAAGCATAAGGATATTGATAAAAGAAGTTTTTTTCGAAATAATGTAGAAATAAATTTGCTAGTGTGCTGGAAAAGTTTGATCCTTGTGGAATTCCACAATTTTGAATAAAAATATTTTCACTGTTATATATATAATTGTTATAAATACACATTTTAACTAGATTATTCCAATATTCAAAATTAATATTTAATAATTTTCTATAGTCCTGATAATTTGGCTTTATGTATTTAAAATTTTTACTGTATGTATGTTTCATTTATATGAGTATCTCTAATTGTATTTGTGTTTAATTTATAGGTATTTCTAATTTTCTGCATTTATATTTATTCAAATGTTTTAACCTAGGTTCTTTGAATACGAACACTCTTTGGGGGAATTGCTCGAAGATCTTTAGACATTTGTCCTTCGAGCTTGTCAGAAGAGAGTGTTCTCTCTTTTAGCATAGCTGGCCATCTCCCTCCTGATGAAGACGTGGCCCCTATGTATTCTTCTTTTCATCTGTTTCATGTATTTCAATGCTTTTCCATATTTTTCATGTTTTATTTTATTTATATTTCACTGTTTTTCCAATTTCATATTTTTCATATTTTATCTTATTTATATTGGCAAATCTTTTCTTTAGCTGCTTTTGCGCTGGCTAGATTTCCTATTGTATTGTATTGTATATTTTGTATTGTATTTTTATATATATTTATATTATTATATATATTTATATTTTTGCTATATGTATATATTTTTTGCTTTATAATTATATAAATTTTAACATTCATCTCTTTAGCTGCTTTTGCTGGATTTGATGTTAATTTAAACATGTATGTATCCTTAATCTAATTTCCTTTCAGGTACTTAATATTTTCTCATGAATTGTAATTTAAAGGATTTAGCGCCTGACAAAAGGGGTGTTAGTTCATCCTGTGTCCGGTCGTCCATGCAATATGGGTGGTACCATGGAGGATCGTCAAAAAGTAACCATCCTAAGGACAATGAATATCTTAATTCTAATTGCTTTAGTAATCCTACTGATTTAAATAGTATTTTGAAAAATTTAAATTTAAGAAATGTGATTCTAAGAAATGCAAAACATGTCCTAATTTTAATAATTTACAGATTTCTGAAAAATCTAATTATTCTATTGCTTGTAAAATGTTTAATATTATTTATCTTATTGAATGCAATGTTTGTAAATATAGATATATAGGCCAAACAAGCAATCCTTTAAATATCCGCATTAATTTACACAGGTCCAATATTAAAAACTATGACAGTAACAAATTTAATCTTGAATTCAATCACTTTCAAATTCATAGTTTTAAAAACGCTATTATTAGTATTATAGACATCGAACCTAATACAGAAATGCGTATTATAAAGGAAAATAGATTTATAATAAATTTAAAATCTCTTGCCCCTTTCGGTTTAAATGAATTATTTAATGGCAAAATTATTAATTTTTCAAATAGTAATTCCTTTGTATTTTTTCACAATAATAACTATAAAACTAAAAGATTTAAAAGAGGTGGCCGAAAATTTAATAAATCTTACAATAAAATAAATCTTAAAAAAAACTTTGAGTTTTATCTGGATAAAATCTATAATTTGGAATTCTCATTCACAAGTACTTATAATTGGTTACCATGTAAAGTTTTTATAATGAAGTTAACTGATAACGATTGCAAATTTCTGTATTCGTGTTTACACGATATAAATTTCAAAAACCAGCATTTTAAAATTTTATTTTATGACCTATTCAAATACAGATATAATAAAATTAAAGTTAAGAAAAATATGAAACTACATTATTTCACTATTAATTTTCAACATCCTAAATTTGATAATATTAAATTAAATAGTTTTGTTAATGATTTGTATAACATTTTTCCTATCGAAGATGTTTTTATAAAACTTACTTTTTCTTATGATATTCCTTTTGGACGTAAAATCTTTAACTACAATCAATTTTGCAAAAATATCTCGTCATCTAGAAAACTTTCTAAATGTATTTGTCATAATAATGAACTAAAAAGTTTTATTAACCCTGATTTTGGTCATATTATTACAGGTAATCTAAATATTGTCAGTGACACTAAATTGAAAGAAATATTAAGTAAAGGGACTAAGTATAGACCAGTTTTTCAACTTAATAAATTTAAAATAATTAAAACTATTTTACATAATATTGATTCATTCATCTTTAATATTTCAAAATTTTATAATACACCCATTGAATTTTTTACAGTCTGGAAGTTTAAACTTTTTAATAAAATTAAAGATTTTATTTTTGTTAATAATTTAACGTTTCCTGGCATTAAATTTGGTCCATTAAAACCAGCCATTAATAATCTAAAAGATAATTTCATCATTACTCCAGTAGATAAAGCCTCTAATAATTACGCATTTTTTTGTAAGAAATTTTATTTAGATTTAATTGATAATGAAACATTAAATTCCAGCACTTATAAACGTTTAAACTCCACAGTTAACATCATTAATAAAAAAATCCTTGGATTTTATAAACTTCTAAACATTAACAACTATAAATTAGAGTTTCCTTATTTAACAGTCATTCCTAAATTTCACAAAATTCCTATAAAGTTTAGATTTATCACCTGTGGTACTAAATCGTACATGAATAAACCTGGAATCATTTTTGCTAAAATTCTTAATATTATACTAGACTATATTATTAAATCAGATACTACTTGGATCATTAATAACAATAAACCTATTTTGGATTTCTTATCAAAAATAAAATTCATAGTGTTAATTCCTTTGACTTTAAAGACCTTTTACAAGTATTCCTATTGATAAACTAAATAACGTATTACACATTTATTATCAGGACTATAGAAAATTATTAAATATTAATTTTGAATATTGGAATAATCTAGTTAAAATGTGTATTTATAACAATTATATATATAACGGTGAAAATATTTTTATTCAAAATTGTGGAATTCCACAAGGATCAAACTTTTCCAGCACACTAGCAAATTTATTTCTACATTATTTCGAAAAAACTTCTTTTATCAATATCCTTATGCTTTCAGATACATAGATGATTTCATTATTTTTAACAATTTAAAATTTCAAGATATTTCTAAAACTATTTATCCTGAAGAGCTTTCTCTAATTAAAACTAATTTATTTGATACTAAAACAGAATTTTTGGATTTATTTATCACTACTGATAATTCTACTACATATATTGATGTCTTCGACAAAACAAATCAATTTAATTTTCATGTTAATAAGTTAATTTCCTGGAACTCAAATATTTCTTTAAAAATATACAGAAACGTTATAATTAATGAACTTAATCGCATTTATAATATTTGCAACAACCATGAATCTACTAAAAATCAAATTAAACGACTGATAAATCACTTAAAAAATAATAATATTCCAATTAATTTTATTTTAAAATATGTAGGAAGTAGGAAATCGCTTGTAAGATTGAAGTAATGCGTAGTTTTTATAACTACATAAGGGCCACCCAAGCATTGAAGTTATTACAAGAATCCTTAAAACACCTACATTTATATTTTAAATTTAAATTTAATCTAATTACAACTGGCAACACTTCTTTACTATAATTTTAAAATTACTTTTGGCAACTTTCATACTATTTTCATGTATAAATCCCATCTGATTTGCTGACTTTGGCTTTATGTATTTAAAATTTTTACTGTATGTATGTTTCATTTATATGAGTATCTCTAATTGTATTTGTGTTTAATTTATAGGTATTTCTAATTTTCTGCATTTATATTTATTCAAATGTTTTAACCTAGGTTCTTTGAATACGAACACTCTTTGGGGGAATTGCTCGAAGATCTTTAGACATTTGTCCTTCGAGCTTGTCAGAAGAGAGTGTTCTTTCTTTTAGCATAGCTGGCCATCTCCCTCCTGATGAAGACGTGGCCCCTATGTATTCTTCTTTTCATCTGTTTCATGTATTTCAATGCTTTTCCATATTTTTCATGTTTTATTTTATTTATATTTCACTGTTTTTCCAATTTCATATTTTTCATATTTTATCTTATTTATATTGGCAAATCTTTCTTTAGCTGCTTTTGCGCTGGCTAGATTTCCTATTGTATTGTATTGTATATTTTGTATTGTATTTTTATATATATTTATATTATTATATATATTTATATTTTTTGCTATATGTATATATTTTTTGCTTTATAATTATATAAATTTTAACATTCATCTCTTTAGCTGCTTTTGCGCTGGATTTGATGTTAATTTAAACATGTATGTATCCTTAATCTAATTTCCCTTTCAGGTACTTAATATTTTCTCATGAATTGTAATTTAAAGGATTTAGCGCCTGACAAAAGGGGTGTTAGTTCATCCTGTGTCCGGTCGTCCATGCAATATGGGTGGTACCATGGAGGATCGTCAAAAAGTAACCATCCTAAGGACAATGAATATCTTAATTCTAATTGCTTTAGTAATCCTACTGATTTAAATAGTATTTTTGAAAATTTAAATTTAAGAAATGTGATTCTAAGAAATGCAAAACATGTCCTAATTTTTAATAATTTACAGATTTCTGAAAAATCTAATTATTCTATTGCTTGTAAAATGTTTAATATTATTTATCTTATTGAATGCAATGTTTGTAAATATAGATATATAGGCCAAACAAGCAATCCTTTAAATATCCGCATTAATTTACACAGGTCCAATATTAAAAACTATGACAGTAACAAATTTAATCTTGAATTCAATCACTTTCAAATTCATAGTTTTAAAAACGCTATTATTAGTATTATAGACATCGAACCTAATACAGAAATGCGTATTATAAAGGAAAATAGATTTATAATAAATTTAAAATCTCTTGCCCCTTTCGGTTTAAATGAATTATTTAATGGCAAAATTATTAATTTTTCAAATAGTAATTCCTTTGTATTTTTTCACAATAATAACTATAAAACTAAAAGATTTAAAAGAGAGAGGTGGCCGAAAATTTAATAAATCTTACAATAAAATAAATCTTAAAAAAAACTTTGAGTTTTATCTGGATAAAATCTATAATTTGGAATTCTCATTCACAAGTACTTATAATTGGTTACCATGTAAAGTTTTTATAATGAAGTTAACTGATAACGATTGCAAATTTCTGTATTCGTGTTTACACGATATAAATTTCAAAAACCAGCATTTTAAAATTTTATTTTATGACCTATTCAAATACAGATATAATAAAATTAAAGTTAAGAAAAATATGAAACTACATTATTTCACTATTAATTTTCAACATCCTAAATTTGATAATATTAAATTAAATAGTTTTGTTAATGATTTGTATAACATTTTTCCTATCGAAGATGTTTTTATAAAACTTACTTTTTCTTATGATATTCCTTTTGGACGTAAAATCTTTAACTACAATCAATTTTGCAAAAATATCTCGTCATCTAGAAAACTTTCTAAATGTATTTGTCATAATAATGAACTAAAAAGTTTTATTAACCCTGATTTTGGTCATATTATTACAGGTAATCTAAATATTGTCAGTGACACTAAATTGAAAGAAATATTAAGTAAAGGGACTAAGTATAGACCAGTTTTTCAACTTAATAAATTTAAAAATAATTAAAACTATTTTACATAATATTGATTCATTCATCTTTAATATTTCAAAATTTTATAATACACCCATTGAATTTTTACAGTCTGGAAGTTTAAACTTTTTAATAAAATTAAAGATTTTATTTTTGTTAATAATTTAACGTTTCCTGGCATTAAATTTGGTCCATTAAAACCAGCCATTAATAATCTAAAAGATAATTTCATCATTACTCCAGTAGATAAAGCCTCTAATAATTACGCATTTTTTTGTAAGAAATTTTATTTAGATTTAATTGATAATGAAACATTAAATTCCAGCACTTATAAACGTTTAAACTCCACAGTTAACATCATTAATAAAAAATCCTTGGATTTTATAAACTTCTAAACATTAACAACTATAAATTAGAGTTTCCTTATTTAACAGTCATTCCTAAATTTCACAAAATTCCTATAAAGTTTAGATTTATCACCTGTGGTACTAAATCGTACATGAATAAACCTGGAATCATTTTTGCTAAAATTCTTAATATTATACTAGACTATATTATTAAATCAGATACTACTTGGATCATTAATAACAATAAACCTATTTTGGATTTCTTATCAAAAATAAAATTCATAGTGTTAATTCCTTTGACTTTAAAGACCTTTTTACAAGTATTCCTATTGATAAACTAAATAACGTATTACACATTTATTATCAGGACTATAGAAAATTATTAAATATTAATTTTGAATATTGGAATAATCTAGTTAAAATGTGTATTTATAACAATTATATATATAACGGTGAAAATATTTTTATTCAAAATTGTGGAATTCCACAAGGATCAAACTTTTCCAGCACACTAGCAAATTTATTTCTACATTATTTCGAAAAAAACTTCTTTTATCAATATCCTTATGCTTTCAGATACATAGATGATTTCATTATTTTTAACAATTTAAAATTTCAAGATATTTCTAAAACTATTTATCCTGAAGAGCTTTCTCTAATTAAAACTAATTTATTTGATACTAAAACAGAATTTTTGGATTTATTTATCACTACTGATAATTCTACTACATATATTGATGTCTTCGACAAAACAAATCAATTTAATTTTCATGTTAATAAGTTAATTTCCTGGAACTCAAATATTTCTTTAAAAATATACAGAAACGTTATAATTAATGAACTTAATCGCATTTATAATATTTGCAACAACCATGAATCTACTAAAAATCAAATTAAACGACTGATAAATCACTTAAAAATAATAATATTCCAATTAATTTTATTTTAAAATATGTAGGAAGTAGGAAATCGCTTGTAAGATTGAAGTAATGCGTAGTTTTTATAACTACATAAGGGCCACCCAAGCATTGAAGTTATTACAAGAATCCTTAAAACACCTACATTTATATTTTAAATTTAAATTTAATCTAATTACAACTGGCAACACTTCTTTACTATAATTTTAAAATTACTTTTGGCAACTTTCATACTATTTTCATGTATAAATCCCATCTGATTTGCTGACTTTGGCTTTATGTATTTAAAATTTTTACTGTATGTATGTTTCATTTATATGAGTATCTCTAATTGTATTTGTGTTTAATTTATAGGTATTTCTAATTTTCTGCATTTATATTTATTCAAATGTTTTAACCTAGGTTCTTTGAATACGAACACTCTTGGGGAATTGCTCGAAGATCTTTAGACATTTGTCCTTCGAGCTTGTCAGAAGAGAGTGTTCTTTCTTTTTAGCATAGCTGGCCATCTCCCTCCTGATGAAGACGTGGCCCCTATGTATTCTTTCTTTTCATCTGTTTCATGTATTTCAATGCTTTTCCATATTTTTCATGTTTTATTTTATTTATATTTCACTGTTTTTCCAATTTCATATTTTTCATATTTTATCTTATTTATATTGGCAAATCTTTCTTTAGCTGCTTTTGCGCTGGCTAGATTTCCTATTGTATTGTATTGTATATTTTGTATTGTATTTTTATATATATTTATATTATTATATATATTTATATTTTTTGCTATATGTATATATTTTTTGCTTTATAATTATATAAATTTTAACATTCATCTCTTTAGCTGCTTTTGCGCTGGATTTGATGTTAATTTAAACATGTATGTATCCTTAATCTAATTTCCCTTTCAGGTACTTAATATTTTCTCATGAATTGTAATTTAAAGGATTTAGCGCCTGACAAAAGGGGTGTTAGTTCATCCTGTGTCCGGTCGTCCATGCAATATGGGTGGTACCATGGAGGATCGTCAAAAAGTAACCATCCTAAGGACAATGAATATCTTAATTCTAATTGCTTTAGTAATCCTACTGATTTAAATAGTATTTTTGAAAAATTTAAATTTAAGAAATGTGATTCTAAGAAATGCAAAACATGTCCTAATTTTAATAATTTACAGATTTCTGAAAAATCTAATTATTCTATTGCTTGTAAAATGTTTAATATTATTTATCTTATTGAATGCAATGTTTGTAAATATAGATATATAGGCCAAACAAGCAATCCTTTAAATATCCGCATTAATTTACACAGGTCCAATATTAAAAACTATGACAGTAACAAATTTAATCTTGAATTCAATCACTTTCAAATTCATAGTTTTAAAAACGCTATTATTAGTATTATAGACATCGAACCTAATACAGAAATGCGTATTATAAAGGAAAATAGATTTATAATAAATTTAAAATCTCTTGCCCCTTTCGGTTTAAATGAATTATTTAATGGCAAAATTATTAATTTTTCAAATAGTAATTCCTTTGTATTTTTTCACAATAATAACTATAAAACTAAAAGATTTAAAAGAGGTGGCCGAAAATTTAATAAATCTTACAATAAAATAAATCTTAAAAAAAACTTTGAGTTTTATCTGGATAAAATCTATAATTTGGAATTCTCATTCACAAGTACTTATAATTGGTTACCATGTAAAGTTTTTATAATGAAGTTAACTGATAACGATTGCAAATTTCTGTATTCGTGTTTACACGATATAAATTTCAAAAACCAGCATTTTAAAATTTTATTTTATGACCTATTCAAATACAGATATAATAAAATTAAAGTTAAGAAAAATATGAAACTACATTATTTCACTATTAATTTTCAACATCCTAAATTTGATAATATTAAATTAAATAGTTTTGTTAATGATTTGTATAACATTTTTCCTATCGAAGATGTTTTTATAAAACTTACTTTTTCTTATGATATTCCTTTTGGACGTAAAATCTTTAACTACAATCAATTTTGCAAAAATATCTCGTCATCTAGAAAACTTTCTAAATGTATTTGTCATAATAATGAACTAAAAAGTTTTATTAACCCTGATTTTGGTCATATTATTACAGGTAATCTAAATATTGTCAGTGACACTAAATTGAAAGAAATATTAAGTAAAGGGACTAAGTATAGACCAGTTTTTCAACTTAATAAATTTAAAATAATTAAAACTATTTTACATAATATTGATTCATTCATCTTTAATATTTCAAAATTTTATAATACACCCATTGAATTTTTTACAGTCTGGAAGTTTAAACTTTTTAATAAAATTAAAGATTTTATTTTTGTTAATAATTTAACGTTTCCTGGCATTAAATTTGGTCCATTAAAACCAGCCATTAATAATCTAAAAGATAATTTCATCATTACTCCAGTAGATAAAGCCTCTAATAATTACGCATTTTTTGTAAGAAATTTTATTTAGATTTAATTGATAATGAAACATTAAATTCCAGCACTTATAAACGTTTAAACTCCACAGTTAACATCATTAATAAAAAAATCCTTGGATTTTATAAACTTCTAAACATTAACAACTATAAATTAGAGTTTCCTTATTTAACAGTCATTCCTAAATTTCACAAAATTCCTATAAAGTTTAGATTTATCACCTGTGGTACTAAATCGTACATGAATAAACCTGGAATCATTTTTGCTAAAATTCTTAATATTATACTAGACTATATTATTAAATCAGATACTACTTGGATCATTAATAACAATAAACCTATTTTGGATTTCTTATCAAAAAATAAAATTCATAGTGTTAATTCCTTTGACTTTAAAGACCTTTTTACAAGTATTCCTATTGATAAACTAAATAACGTATTACACATTTATTATCAGGACTATAGAAAATTATTAAATATTAATTTTGAATATTGGAATAATCTAGTTAAAATGTGTATTTATAACAATTATATATATAACGGTGAAAATATTTTTATTCAAAATTGTGGAATTCCACAAGGATCAAACTTTTCCAGCACACTAGCAAATTTATTTCTACATTATTTCGAAAAAAACTTCTTTTATCAATATCCTTATGCTTTCAGATACATAGATGATTTCATTATTTTTAACAATTTAAAATTTCAAGATATTTCTAAAACTATTTATCCTGAAGAGCTTTCTCTAATTAAAACTAATTTATTTGATACTAAAACAGAATTTTTGGATTTATTTATCACTACTGATAATTCTACTACATATATTGATGTCTTCGACAAAACAAATCAATTTAATTTTCATGTTAATAAGTTAATTTCCTGGAACTCAAATATTTCTTTAAAAATATACAGAAACGTTATAATTAATGAACTTAATCGCATTTATAATATTTGCAACAACCATGAATCTACTAAAAATCAAATTAAACGACTGATAAATCACTTAAAAATAATAATATTCCAATTAATTTTATTTTAAAATATGTAGGAAGTAGGAAATCGCTTGTAAGATTGAAGTAATGCGTAGTTTTTATAACTACATAAGGGCCACCCAAGCATTGAAGTTATTACAAGAATCCTTAAAACACCTACATTTATATTTTAAATTTAAATTTAATCTAATTACAACTGGCAACACTTCTTTACTATAATTTTAAAATTACTTTTGGCAACTTTCATACTATTTTCATGTATAAATCCCATCTGATTTGCTGACTTTGGCTTTATGTATTTAAAATTTTTACTGTATGTATGTTTCATTTATATGAGTATCTCTAATTGTATTTGTGTTTAATTTATAGGTATTTCTAATTTTCTGCATTTATATTTATTCAAATGTTTTAACCTAGGTTCTTTGAATACGAACACTCTTTGGGAATTGCTCGAAGATCTTTAGACATTTGTCCTTCTGAGCTTGTCAGAAGAGAGTGTTCTCTCTTTTAGCATAGCTGGCCATCTCCCTCCTGATGAAGACGTGGCCCCTATGTATTCTTCTTTTCATCTGTTTCATGTATTTCAATGCTTTTCCATATTTTTCATGTTTTATTTTATTTATATTTCACTGTTTTTCCAATTTCATATTTTTCATATTTTATCTTATTTATATTGGCAAATCTTTCTTTAGCTGCTTTTGCGCTGGCTAGATTTCCTATTGTATTGTATTGTATATTTTGTATTGTATTTTTATATATATTTATATTATTATATATATTTATATTTTTTGCTATATGTATATATTTTTTGCTTTATAATTATATAAATTTTAACATTCATCTCTTTAGCTGCTTTTGCGCTGGATTTGATGTTAATTTAAACATGTATGTATCCTTAATCTAATTTCCCTTTCAGGTACTTAATATTTTCTCATGAATTGTAATTTAAAGGATTTAGCGCCTGACAAAAGGGGTGTTAGTTCATCCTGTGTCCGGTCGTCCATGCAATATGGGTGGTACCATGGAGGATCGTCAAAAAGTAACCATCCTAAGGACAATGAATATCTTAATTCTAATTGCTTTAGTAATCCTACTGATTTAAATAGTATTTTTGAAAAATTTAAATTTAAGAAATGTGATTCTAAGAAATGCAAAACATGTCCTAATTTTAATAATTTACAGATTTCTGAAAAATCTAATTATTCTATTGCTTGTAAAATGTTTAATATTATTTATCTTATTGAATGCAATGTTTGTAAATATAGATATATAGGCCAAACAAGCAATCCTTTAAATATCCGCATTAATTTACACAGGTCCAATATTAAAAACTATGACAGTAACAAATTTAATCTTGAATTCAATCACTTTCAAATTCATAGTTTTAAAAACGCTATTATTAGTATTATAGACATCGAACCTAATACAGAAATGCGTATTATAAAGGAAAATAGATTTATAATAAATTTAAAATCTCTTGCCCCTTTCGGTTTAAATGAATTATTTAATGGCAAAATTATTAATTTTTCAAATAGTAATTCCTTTGTATTTTTTCACAATAATAACTATAAAACTAAAAGATTTAAAAGAGGTGGCCGAAAATTTAATAAATCTTACAATAAAATAAATCTTAAAAAAAACTTTGAGTTTTATCTGGATAAAATCTATAATTTGGAATTCTCATTCACAAGTACTTATAATTGGTTACCATGTAAAGTTTTTATAATGAAGTTAACTGATAACGATTGCAAATTTCTGTATTCGTGTTTACACGATATAAATTTCAAAAACCAGCATTTTAAAATTTTATTTTATGACCTATTCAAATACAGATATAATAAAATTAAAGTTAAGAAAAATATGAAACTACATTATTTCACTATTAATTTTCAACATCCTAAATTTGATAATATTAAATTAAATAGTTTTGTTAATGATTTGTATAACATTTTTCCTATCGAAGATGTTTTTATAAAACTTACTTTTCTTATGATATTCCTTTTGGACGTAAAATCTTTAACTACAATCAATTTTGCAAAAATATCTCGTCATCTAGAAAACTTTCTAAATGTATTTGTCATAATAATGAACTAAAAAGTTTTATTAACCCTGATTTTGGTCATATTATTACAGGTAATCTAAATATTGTCAGTGACACTAAATTGAAAGAAATATTAAGTAAAGGGACTAAGTATAGACCAGTTTTTCAACTTAATAAATTTAAAATAATTAAAACTATTTTACATAATATTGATTCATTCATCTTTAATATTTCAAAATTTTATAATACACCCATTGAATTTTTACAGTCTGGAAGTTTAAACTTTTAATAAAATTAAAGATTTTATTTTTGTTAATAATTTAACGTTTCCTGGCATTAAATTTGGTCCATTAAAACCAGCCATTAATAATCTAAAAGATAATTTCATCATTACTCCAGTAGATAAAGCCTCTAATAATTACGCATTTTTTGTAAGAAATTTTATTTAGATTTAATTGATAATGAAACATTAAATTCCAGCACTTATAAACGTTTAAACTCCACAGTTAACATCATTAATAAAAAATCCTTGGATTTTATAAACTTCTAAACATTAACAACTATAAATTAGAGTTTCCTTATTTAACAGTCATTCCTAAATTTCACAAAATTCCTATAAAGTTTAGATTTATCACCTGTGGTACTAAATCGTACATGAATAAACCTGGAATCATTTTTGCTAAAATTCTTAATATTATACTAGACTATATTATTAAATCAGATACTACTTGGATCATTAATAACAATAAACCTATTTTGGATTTCTTATCAAAAATAAAATTCATAGTGTTAATTCCTTTGACTTTAAAGACCTTTTACAAGTATTCCTATTGATAAACTAAATAACGTATTACACATTTATTATCAGGACTATAGAAAATTATTAAATATTAATTTTGAATATTGGAATAATCTAGTTAAAATGTGTATTTATAACAATTATATATATAACGGTGAAAATATTTTTATTCAAAATTGTGGAATTCCACAAGGATCAAACTTTTCCAGCACACTAGCAAATTTATTTCTACATTATTTCGAAAAAACTTCTTTTATCAATATCCTTATGCTTTCAGATACATAGATGATTTCATTATTTTTAACAATTTAAAATTTCAAGATATTTCTAAAACTATTTATCCTGAAGAGCTTTCTCTAATTAAAACTAATTTATTTGATACTAAAACAGAATTTTTGGATTTATTTATCACTACTGATAATTCTACTACATATATTGATGTCTTCGACAAAACAAATCAATTTAATTTTCATGTTAATAAGTTAATTTCCTGGAACTCAAATATTTCTTTAAAAATATACAGAAACGTTATAATTAATGAACTTAATCGCATTTATAATATTTGCAACAACCATGAATCTACTAAAAATCAAATTAAACGACTGATAAATCACTTAAAAATAATAATATTCCAATTAATTTTATTTTAAAATATGTAGGAAGTAGGAAATCGCTTGTAAGATTGAAGTAATGCGTAGTTTTTATAACTACATAAGGGCCACCCAAGCATTGAAGTTATTACAAGAATCCTTAAAACACCTACATTTATATTTTAAATTTAAATTTAATCTAATTACAACTGGCAACACTTCTTTACTATAATTTTAAAATTACTTTTGGCAACTTTCATACTATTTTCATGTATAAATCCCATCTGATTTGCTGACTTTGGCTTTATGTATTTAAAATTTTTACTGTATGTATGTTTCATTTATATGAGTATCTCTAATTGTATTTGTGTTTAATTTATAGGTATTTCTAATTTTCTGCATTTATATTTATTCAAATGTTTTAACCTAGGTTCTTTGAATACGAACACTCTTTGGGGGAATTGCTCGAAGATCTTTAGACATTTGTCCTTCGAGCTTGTCAGAAGAGAGTGTTCTTTCTTTAAGCATAGCTGGCCATCTCCCTCCTGATGAAGACGTGGCCCCTATGTATTCTTCTTTTCATCTGTTTCATGTATTTCAATGCTTTTCCATATTTTTCATGTTTTATTTTATTTATATTTCACTGTTTTTCCAATTTCATATTTTTCATATTTTATCTTATTTATATTGGCAAATCTTTCTTTAGCTGCTTTTGCGCTGGCTAGATTTCCTATTGTATTGTATTGTATATTTTGTATTGTATTTTTATATATATTTATATTATTATATATATTTATATTTTTTGCTATATGTATATATTTTGCTTTATAATTATATAAATTTTAACATTCATCTCTTTAGCTGCTTTTGCGCTGGATTTGATGTTAATTTAAACATGTATGTATCCTTAATCTAATTTCCCTTTCAGGTACTTAATATTTTCTCATGAATTGTAATTTAAAGGATTTAGCGCCTGACAAAAGGGGTGTTAGTTCATCCTGTGTCCGGTCGTCCATGCAATATGGGTGGTACCATGGAGGATCGTCAAAAAGTAACCATCCTAAGGACAATGAATATCTTAATTCTAATTGCTTTAGTAATCCTACTGATTTAAATAGTATTTTTGAAAATTTAAATTTAAGAAATGTGATTCTAAGAAATGCAAAACATGTCCTAATTTTAATAATTTACAGATTTCTGAAAAATCTAATTATTCTATTGCTTGTAAAATGTTTAATATTATTTATCTTATTGAATGCAATGTTTGTAAATATAGATATATAGGCCAAACAAGCAATCCTTTAAATATCCGCATTAATTTACACAGGTCCAATATTAAAAACTATGACAGTAACAAATTTAATCTTGAATTCAATCACTTTCAAATTCATAGTTTTAAAAACGCTATTATTAGTATTATAGACATCGAACCTAATACAGAAATGCGTATTATAAAGGAAAATAGATTTATAATAAATTTAAAATCTCTTGCCCCTTTCGGTTTAAATGAATTATTTAATGGCAAAATTATTAATTTTTCAAATAGTAATTCCTTTGTATTTTTTCACAATAATAACTATAAAACTAAAAGATTTAAAAGAGGTGGCCGAAAATTTAATAAATCTTACAATAAAATAAATCTTAAAAAAAACTTTGAGTTTTATCTGGATAAAATCTATAATTTGGAATTCTCATTCACAAGTACTTATAATTGGTTACCATGTAAAGTTTTTATAATGAAGTTAACTGATAACGATTGCAAATTTCTGTATTCGTGTTTACACGATATAAATTTCAAAAACCAGCATTTTAAAATTTTATTTTATGACCTATTCAAATACAGATATAATAAAATTAAAGTTAAGAAAAATATGAAACTACATTATTTCACTATTAATTTTCAACATCCTAAATTTGATAATATTAAATTAAATAGTTTTGTTAATGATTTGTATAACATTTTTCCTATCGAAGATGTTTTTATAAAACTTACTTTTTCTTATGATATTCCTTTTGGACGTAAAATCTTTAACTACAATCAATTTTGCAAAAATATCTCGTCATCTAGAAAACTTTCTAAATGTATTTGTCATAATAATGAACTAAAAAGTTTTATTAACCCTGATTTTGGTCATATTATTACAGGTAATCTAAATATTGTCAGTGACACTAAATTGAAAGAAATATTAAGTAAAGGGACTAAGTATAGACCAGTTTTTCAACTTAATAAATTTAAAATAATTAAAACTATTTTACATAATATTGATTCATTCATCTTTAATATTTCAAAATTTTATAATACACCCATTGAATTTTTTACAGTCTGGAAGTTTAAACTTTTTAATAAAATTAAAGATTTTATTTTTGTTAATAATTTAACGTTTCCTGGCATTAAATTTGGTCCATTAAAACCAGCCATTAATAATCTAAAAGATAATTTCATCATTACTCCAGTAGATAAAGCCTCTAATAATTACGCATTTTTTTGTAAGAAATTTTATTTAGATTTAATTGATAATGAAACATTAAATTCCAGCACTTATAAACGTTTAAACTCCACAGTTAACATCATTAATAAAAAAATCCTTGGATTTTATAAACTTCTAAACATTAACAACTATAAATTAGAGTTTCCTTATTTAACAGTCATTCCTAAATTTCACAAAATTCCTATAAAGTTTAGATTTATCACCTGTGGTACTAAATCGTACATGAATAAACCTGGAATCATTTTTGCTAAAATTCTTAATATTATACTAGACTATATTATTAAATCAGATACTACTTGGATCATTAATAACAATAAACCTATTTTGGATTTCTTATCAAAAAATAAAATTCATAGTGTTAATTCCTTTGACTTTAAAGACCTTTTTACAAGTATTCCTATTGATAAACTAAATAACGTATTACACATTTATTATCAGGACTATAGAAAATTATTAAATATTAATTTTGAATATTGGAATAATCTAGTTAAAATGTGTATTTATAACAATTATATATATAACGGTGAAAATATTTTTATTCAAAATTGTGGAATTCCACAAGGATCAAACTTTTCCAGCACACTAGCAAATTTATTTCTACATTATTTCGAAAAAAACTTCTTTTATCAATATCCTTATGCTTTCAGATACATAGATGATTTCATTATTTTTAACAATTTAAAATTTCAAGATATTTCTAAAACTATTTATCCTGAAGAGCTTTCTCTAATTAAAACTAATTTATTTGATACTAAAACAGAATTTTTGGATTTATTTATCACTACTGATAATTCTACTACATATATTGATGTCTTCGACAAAACAAATCAATTTAATTTTCATGTTAATAAGTTAATTTCCTGGAACTCAAATATTTCTTTAAAAATATACAGAAACGTTATAATTAATGAACTTAATCGCATTTATAATATTTGCAACAACCATGAATCTACTAAAAATCAAATTAAACGACTGATAAATCACTTAAAAAATAATAATATTCCAATTAATTTTATTTTAAAATATGTAGGAAGTAGAAATCGCTTGTAAGATTGAAGTAATGCGTAGTTTTTATAACTACATAAAGGGCCACCCAAGCATTGAAGTTATTACAAGAATCCTTAAAACACCTACATTTATATTTTAAATTTAAATTTAATCTAATTACAACTGGCAACACTTCTTTACTATAATTTTAAAATTACTTTTGGCAACTTTCATACTATTTTCATGTATAAATCCCATCTGATTTGCTGACTTTGGCTTTATGTATTTAAAATTTTTACTGTATGTATGTTTCATTTATATGAGTATCTCTAATTGTATTTGTGTTTAATTTATAGGTATTTCTAATTTTCTGCATTTATATTTATTCAAATGTTTTAACCTAGGTTCTTTGAATACGAACACTCTTTGGGAATTGCTCGAAGATCTTTAGACATTTGTCCTTCGAGCTTGTCAGAAGAGAGTGTTCTTTCTTTTAGCATAGCTGGCCATCTCCCTCCTGATGAAGACGTGGCCCCTATGTATTCTTCTTTTCATCTGTTTCATGTATTTCAATGCTTTTCCATATTTTTCATGTTTTATTTTATTTATATTTCACTGTTTTTCCAATTTCATATTTTTCATATTTTATCTTATTTATATTGGCAAATCTTTCTTTAGCTGCTTTTGCGCTGGCTAGATTTCCTATTGTATTGTATTGTATATTTTGTATTGTATTTTTATATATATTTATATTATTATATATATTTATATTTTTTCTATATTTATATATTTTTTGCTTTATAATTATATAAATTTTAACATTCATCTCTTTAGCTGCTTTTGCGCTGGATTTGATGTTAATTTAAACATGTATGTATCCTTAATCTAATTTCCCTTTCAGGTACTTAATATTTTCTCATGAATTGTAATTTAAAGGATTTAGCGCCTGACAAAAGGGTG